>JAOTRR010000043.1:3063940-3077711 GCA_028570945.1 Gogo arcuatus | reverse complement strand
GGAGGAATTTCGCTGTGCTTGAGAGAGTACATGTGCCAAAATAAAGGCTTCTTCTTCTTTGTGCACTTTTAAGAGTCTGTACGTTTTTTACTGAACAATTTGAAGCTCTACTTCAGCTTTTACCACAGGTTTTATTTTAGATGACAAACTACAGAAGTGCATCTGAATCACAGTTTGGAAGTAACAGTGAGCATATTTCTGTAAACTTCTTTAATCCTCTCTTCATTCAAATTCTCTGATTTTTCTACAGATGCTGATATGGCGCTAACATGCTAAATATTCACACTGGATTCAGGAGCTTTGGAGACTTGAATATGCAGGTCCTGCTTACTAAACGTAACTGAAAGCTTTGTCACCATGGTGATGGGAGTATCTGTATACTAATGCCTTCCGTCAAAAAAAACATCCACGTTCAAATCTAAAGAAATGTCTAGTTTAAGAGATTAGAAACGAGTTACATCTTGAATCTTTCAATGCTGACTGCCTTAAAAATATCAAACTGAAGCGATCGCCAACATTGTAAAAGTTACACAAAGGTCTCAAGGTGTTATTGGCCCTCCAGGGTAATAAGCTTAAGTGCCACGCGATTTACGCTAATCTCTGCGAAATCAGCCACATCTCTAAAGTGGGACTTCCGCGCCTGCTCCTGCTCAGCCTCTGTTCAGTGTCAGTGCTGATTTGTTCCGACAGAGCCAAATACAGCGCAACCAAACGACTCCAAGCTGCACAACTTCACAGCTTTCAACTTCCCGGGGGTGCGGGTGGTGCGGGGGTGGTTATGGAGATAGAATCATTAATGGCAGCGGTAAATCATAAAGGACGGCTAGATAATATAACAGGAGTGGACTTTTTTTTTTTTTAAAGCCAAATAGTGTCCAGGATCTCTTGGAGACCTTCAGTCTTCAGGAGGAAAAACAACAATAAAACTCTTGATATTCTAGTGCTTGAGCTAAATAATTCAAATATGAATTTTAACGCTTTAATTTTAATTTTAGCACAGAAGAGTTCTGGGCCTCTAATAAACTGTTTATCACTGCTAATTAGCTAATGCAAATCATGCTATCAGATCAATCCTCTGTCCAATCAAAGCCGAGCCCAAACGTAAGCACTGGCTAATTCATTATTGACCTGCTGTGTTCTCTTTCCTGGGTTTTAAGGTCACTATAAGAGGCTAGCTAACATCCACTCCTCCAGACATGCATGTTTGCGCAGTGGTGTCTGAGAGAGAACTCGACAGCAGTGTACATAATGCAGTCCAGCGCGCCATCTGAGGCAGATGTATGCTAATCGTTAGCTGAGTGTGGACATCCGAGCCCTAAACAAACATTGGCTTGAAGTGAGTGCGAGCGTCGCCTCTTCTTCTGTCACTCACTTCAAGAGCTTGTTTTTTTTTTTTTTTTTTTTTTTAAATCAGTGGCCAGTATGCATATAGTGGCTAATAAAAAGCTAATATACACTTGTGCTTTGCTGGAAAAACCGCCCACCACTACCCTTGACAACAAGTGATGGGAAGATAGAAATAGTAGTGATAGCAAGAAATAACTTGTTTCATAGACGTTCCACAACATTGTATGAAACTAAACAGATAATCAAGATTGTCGTTCATTAATAAATATTCAATCGTTGGCACGTTGTGCTGTTATAGGAAAAGAATCAACTTCGGGGTGCTAACAGTAACCGTCTTGGGTTGCTCACACCACACCACCCCACCACTGATCATTTTTCAAAATAGCATTCTCCCAAGTGGTTTATTCCTCTTATACTGCAGCACAAAGCAAGTTGGTTCCCGTTATCACTTCTGTTACAGCAGCTATAAACAAACATGCCATTCCCTGACTTTCTCTTTAAGCCAATATTATGTATTGTACCATGTTTGAAAGCCACACCCCCTGTTGGGTTACTCCACCCACTCATTTCAAGCCACAAACAGCACCGAGGCAAGAACAAAATTGGGGCGGGGGGGGGGTTGTCTCGTACCCATCTAAATCAGCAATATACAATACAATATACAGCTCAGTATTATTGTAGCTGTCTCAGAAGAATTAGCACACAATGTGCGTTTGTGATCACATCAGAAACAATCTTCTGAACCCGAATGATTAAATTATTCACCACCACCTCAATGAATCTGTTTTCCTCCAGTTCACGCATCAATTTCAAAGCACGCCTTCAGCTCTTAATGAAGAACTATTAATTAAAAGTGGAACAGGTTCTTCTTTTGGTGAGAAGTGGAAAAATCGTTGGGCTTTGTTGAGGAAAGCCCAGGAGCCAAGCTTTCATTAGGATACGTGCATGGCAAAAAAAAAACAAAAAAACAAACAGCAATTCATCTACTGTAATTTTCCCTCAATGGCAGGAAAACGAAAGAGAAAGGGATCAACCTCAGTGTGCTATTTATGGAGATTTAGAGAACTGGATTAACACTTATCTACAACGTGTTTTAAACGGCCCTTCGGCCCAGGCCTGGGTTTAGACTGGAGGAAAAAGGCAACTAATAGGGAACATGAAGCATCGATATGCATAAGAGATTATTTTCCTCTCTCTTTTTCACTTTTCTGTCACATTAACAGTATCTTTTACCCCTCATTTCCAAAGATGTGTTGAAATGCATCTGTCCCGCGTATTTCTCTCTCTAACGCACGAGCCGCTCTTTGGATTAGCCAAGCGCAGATTTATTTAATGCATCCTCGTGCAGCATTGTCGGGGGGGGGATCTATTTTGGGAAATGCAAGCACTTGCCAAGCTCTAAGCCTGGTAATATATGCCTGCTACAGTTTAAGAGACCAGGTTCAGGAACTCTCTTTATGGTGGGATCATGTGGCACGTTCAATATGAAAATAGCACCACAAAAATCGAGCCCACCCCCCTTTCCCCTTAAATCTCCCTCTCTCCCTCCTTTCTGTCTGGCCTGTTTAAATATTTGCCGTACTGAAAATGTTTGCGATATTCACACAGATAAGATACAGAGCAAGCATATGCCACGCGTTTAAGAAGCTTGGCGTAAGGGTGTGCGAGGCTAACAAAGGCAGAAGAGAGAAAGAGACTGGGATCCTAAATGACCACAAAAGAGGCAAATAAACATGCAAATTATAAAGACTAAGTTTATCTCAGCTGCCATTCAAATGAGGATTTTTTTAATTGCATGCATTAAATAAAGGATCACATTTTAGGACACGGAAGTATTTTCAAAGGAAATAAATACAAAAACAAAAGAACAGCAGCAGCAAAGATCCCTGCAAACCCAGGAATCAGCATAGCCATTCCACTCCAACTACAACTCCCATGATGCCCCAGGCTAAGGCTACAGGCCTATTTTTCACACACTGTAATGTGGGCACAGTGACAGGACAACACACAATAGGAAGGAGCCGCAAGAGGGGGAGCCACAAAGGCAGAGGACACAGGCTTTGCACGGGAAGACGCGCTAAACCTGCAGCTTTAGCGGAAGTGTGAAAGACGAGGGCCAGACATCAAACGGGATTTTCCTCCAGCGTGACAGGAGGGCCCTCGAAGTGGCGCACGGGTGTCAAAGCCTCCCTTGCTCGCTGTAAAACATGTCAAGAGAGCGCCACTGCATCGTGAAGCTGTTGTGTTTATGATTTAGAAATGACTAAACAGTTCTAAATTATATGGAGATAAAACCAATGAGTTAAAAATGTACTGAGCAAGAAAACAATGGGGTCATGATGACTATGAAATCCCTTTTGAAACAGGAAGGTGCATTTTAGCACAAGACAAAGCTTATGTTTTATGTTACAGCATGTTCATATATGCCTATATATGAAGAACTATAACAAAAGGCTAGATTTCAATTTCATTATCTCGTTTAATCAGCAAGATTGTTTAGAGCGCTATGCAAGTCAATATTTTGCCATATGTTTATATGGTCTACATTAGGGTGCATTAAAAGAAAGTTTAGTTTAGTTTAATGAGTTCGCCACAAATACACACTAGATAACGAGTACAAATTCGGTTAAAAGCAAAGCTACTAAATTAGAAACTAACATACAAGTTCCATACACAACATAATACATAACTGATAAACTAAAACAATAGGAAGTGTGGCAGGGGAAAGGAACAGGGCTTGCGCCCCAATTGACACCCAACCCCTTTGGGTTAAAAAAAAAAAAAAGGGTAAAAAAAAAATCCAAATTAAACTACAAAACAATAAATAACACTTTAAAATACAGAGTTACAGAACATACAGAATGTCTAATAACTTAGAAAAAAAGAGCTAGGAATTTTTGCATTAATTAATGTACTTGTCAGTTAAACCACCTCGAAAGCCACCAGAAGCAAGCTCTCCCAATTTTCTTATAAAACGTCACTAGAGTATACGGTAGAAAACTTACTTTGATTTAGTTCCCTCCCCCCCACACACTGTACAGAATGATAGTACTACAATAATTATAATATTGAATTATTATATTGCTTTGCAATCTGAAAATAAAACACATAGAAGCAGAAGAACATGATGCAAAATTCATTTCTTCGGGAGTTTTATGGTTCTTCATTATCTGGTTATAAATATTCATAGATGTACAGATATGAGGAGGAGAAAAAAGGTTAGATTAATAGTGTACATGCAATTAATAATCAGATTATTAGGTTAAAACGGCGGTTTCTTGAAATATGATAGGACTTTGACCCGATAACATTATTAAAGTGCATGTACACCAGTAATCAGATTATCAAGATAAAATACATGATCTGATTTCTTGAAATTCAAGAACAGTTTAATGGTGTATATGTGAATAATAATCAGATTATGTGATAAGATTTATGGTGCATATTTGATTTTAAAAAAAGTTTGATTATCAGGTTAAAATCCAGGTGAAATCTGATTGCACAAGATATCGCAATATGCTGATTAGACAACCACACAAATAATCTGCAAAGCACCAAAATTAGTTACCGATCATTATTAGTATAAAATGAGCAGTGAAATAATTTGTATAATATTCCTGGTGACCAATCAAGAGGCCACTGACCCAGAAAAAGCAGAAATGTTTAATTTAGTGATTTTTTTCTTTTTATTTCTTTTTATTTTTTAAGAAACCCCAGCCTGTGAAAGAGTCTTGTCAGTCTTTTGGAATTCATTATTGAACAAAACAAAAGGTATTCTCACTAACTTCCAGTATCATCAGTATCTCATCCTTAAAAAACATGGCCTATAAGTAACCCTCATTATACTTGATTTAAGTTCATAAACTTCAAGGGAATGCCGGGCCGTTGTCAAAATATCTCCACTCAAGCTAAGAAGCACACAGAGTTCAGTCAATTAGTCAGTGATTATTATTACTACTGTTGTTATTACTAGTTCTTCTTGCCAGGCTGTTATGGTAACCCCAGTCACAGCCCATAATACTAATCCTCACCCTTTCCTTAACCCCAACCCTTACACTTTTAATCAACATCATCCTGCGTAGAGGAAGGCCAAAATATCGACATGTTATGCCTCGATGCATTGTGCAGAGAGGACTGTGGGTTTTAGGTTGAGACCAGGGTGGCGAGGTTGTTTTTTTTTTGTCCAGTAAAGTATACTCTATTTTCATTCCCTTTGTATTACTTTTCATTTTTTCTTTCGCATGTCCAGCCTTCAGTCCTTTGTTTGCCTTGCAAGGACATTAGGGTTAGCATAAATTAAGCAGAACAAAGGCTGAGGGTTATTATGAGTGTCTGTTATGGAAGTCTGTCTCGTGCATGCCCATCGAAGCAGCGCTAGTTAACTTGATTCACTGTCTGGCTCTTTAAAGTTGTGGTACGAAACCCAATATTTCTGCTAAACAAAGACAGCAAGGGTGGTGTTAACTTTCACCGCAGCTACGTTTATGGTAGATGGGACAAGGGGAATGCCGGCTTATTTTATTTTTCAAAAAATGTTTCACAAATTCAATCCATCTGCCTTTTAGCACAAAGTGACGTTCAGGGAGAAGTTTGATCCGATAATAAATACGAGCCGGACGGCGAGATAAAGAGAAAGTGCGAAGACCCGGTTGGAGAGCAAACACTGCAGCGGGAGGACAAAGATATTTCGTATGCAAAGCTCACGCACAATGTTGCATGTGATAGCGGTGGATGTCGTCCAAGTCACACGCAGAGAGGATTCTGGGATGGGAGGGTACCAGGGTCGGGGAAGGGGGGGGGGACAAACCACGCATGAATCGAGGTCTTCCTCAGCTGCTTCTCATGCTGATCGGAGCTCGTCACTTTGATTCCATTGATCCAGGACCTCGGCACATCCCACGCGACACAAAGCAGATCTGGGCTTCAGACTAATCTCATTACGAAACTCTAACCAGCAGAAGGGGGGGGAAAAGCAAGGGAAGAGGAAAAAAAAGGGGGGGGAGGAAGCCACGGCAGGCCTCACCATGCCAAAGCAGTGGCTCACACAGGCAGGTGTAATGTTACCAAATTAGCCTCTAAACGGTAAAAAGGAGATTATTGCAAATGGCCTGGCTAGCCAGCACATGCAGCCCCCTGAGGATGGGCCAATTTAGAGGCACTGACGACTCCCAGAGGGCTTTGCGCCACGCAGATGAAGACGCCCCAGCTGGAGGGGAGAGCAAACAGCCAAGGATCGGCAAACCATGGTTGAAATGATGGCGGTAACATTTTGGGGACAAAAATGTGTCATGATGTAAAGTCTGCATGAGATTCACTCACATATAGTGTACGTTATCATTATCATCATCGCTTTCACGCTATACACCAATCTAATGTACACCAACCTATGAAGAAATCACCAACATATGCTTTGTTATTTTAGGTCACAAATATTACAGAGTCATGCGTCTTCGTCAAGAGCTCATATCCGACTACATCTTGCATTAAATAAAGAATGAAACATGGCACGTGCTATTACAGGAGAATAAATCAAAAGGCAGTGTGGTGTGATATGTCCTGATATAAAGCAGAGTTACTGTTAGCACCCCCAAAACTGATTAGTTTCCCATAAAATCAAACTTATGATATAATGTAAAATGACGAGTCATTCACAAACGAGTCAGATGTGACTCCTTGAGTCGGCTTGGTGAGGCGAACAACAGATACATGAACAGAAAGCTAGGCAAAGACCAACATTACCACGCCCTAAACTGGGTGAATAAGACAACGGGCAAGGAGCCATTTATTAGATGGATCTTATTGGTGAGCTGAACCAACTTTATCACTAAAAAGATCATTAATTCTGTCAGACTGGTATCTCTACAGGCATGTCCAAATTTCTCTTTCTGCTTATGCTTTTGCAGCACAGAGGGGAAAAATAAATACCCTATGGGTCTAGCTGATTAGCACTCCAAAAAACATCAGCTGACAAAATCGACTGTCTAATCTTGCACTTCTATTCAGCCAGGTGAAGAATAACATCTCTCTAGAATGATAATGATTCACTTGTGTGAAAGGGATCGCCATTTCACCCGCCCCCCTGGTGACCCTCTCTTAGAGCACCGACAATAGCTGTTACTCAATCTCAGGCTAACCGCTGCTGTCTATTTGACTGATGCCTGTGTTTTCCCGGCGAAGGATGGTATGTAGTACCCTTGATGGAGTGCGCTGGATTGCAGAAGCCTGAACCCAAACTTGTCTAATATCTGGATTAGCAAGGCAGATTGTTGCCATATGTGGTACGCTGCTCTCCATACCATTGCTCAACTGAGGCCTTGCAAACATAGTGCCCATTTCTCAGAGTGGCTAAACTCTTAGCTCATTTTAAAACTATTCTTAAAAGAGCTTCGGAGAGAAGGAGGAGAATTAGTTGCCAGGCTAAGACCCAATCCTGCTACATGCTAATCACTCCAACAGACAAGCAAGAAAGTGATGCCACAAGCTAGCAGGCCAGCCCTAACTTGACATTCAAGAAGAAAGAGAAACAACAGGAAGGCATTCTTTTGTTGCCCCCTTTTTTTTTGCCTCTCAGGGGTGGAGAGGCATCAGCACGTTGTTACATAAAGCGTATAACAAATGAGACGGGCTGCTTTGAACTGGCTGACCACACCGGCCTGCAGGAGCGGGTGAAAGCGCGAGAGAGAGAGCGAGCTGCACATGTGGCAGCAATAAGATGGCCGCCCTCCCTCTTCCTCCGAGACATGTGGGAGACAGAGCATTCCTGCCGCACTCATTAAAGCGAAAAAAAAAGCACCCATCCCACAAACACTGTAGCACTCACGTCCAGCGATGAAACACATGTCTCTATTTACTAAGAGAAAAGGCTGCGGTTGCATTTCAGAGGTCAAGTGAGGAATCAGGCATTTTATGAGAACAGATATGTCGCATTTTTAATGCAATGTCTAACGCAGGGTGGTGTTCTGTGGTATGTTACCATTGTCTCCACAATACCGCTTTTTAGGCACATTTACACAAAATGGTTCTGGAACTCTCCCGATCAAGAACTAGACAGGTTTTGGTTCAGTTCCTTGTTGGCGTTCCTCCCACGCTGCAGGAACTTATGTAGAACTCAGTGTTGTCCTTTTGTCTCACAATAAAATGATGTAAAACCCAACAGGGAGGAGGTTGAGACACAAGTTGGTTTTTGTTTTGGTGCACTAATGTGATGTTAACATGAACGTATCTTGTTTAAGAGATTTAAAGTACTTGAGGATGCCTTGTTATATGGAAATAATTAACGACGGGGTGGTGTGATGCGGCCCGACCTGAAGCAGAGTTTCTGCGACCACCCAAGTTGATTATTTCCCTAGAACAGCACGTCCTAAAGGTGTTTTACCCCTCAGCAGTTTGTCACAGATTTCAATTCTTTTTCAATTAAAAGAACGGCATACTTTTTATCCAGTTAGTTACATTTAATGTTGTGTGACGCTGTGAAACAAGTTAACTCCTGTCACGACTCACATCATAGCAGCTAGAAACAATCACTCCCTCACTCGGCTCTCTTTTCAGTCAAGACAAAAAATTAGGCTGTCTTGAAGACTTTGCGCATGACAGAAAGCCTCAAGTTACAGCTTTACCTCTGTAACAAAGTAATGGTGAAGACAGAAAGCACAATGAGCTCAGGACTGAACCAGGAGCCCTGCAGCTATGACGTGGCAATGTTGCTCGCTGCACCGCCATTCCATAATGACAAAAAATGCAACACAGCCGCTGTGTTAAAACTGCATATTTATATCAGTCAGATCCAAAGACAAATCTTGTATTTTGTATCGTGTATTTAAAAAAAAAAACATGGTGAAAAGCTGCTATATTTGCCAGGTAACATTTCCTATATTCCTGCATTACTATCTTACTTTTCTTGGTTTGAGTGGAGAGACCCTTAGAGTTGAGAGCACATTACAATGATATACTTGTCTACATCATTTTTCAAGTGTTCCATTATGTTTATTTTAAATGTTGCAAGACAAATCTGTTCAGATACTCAGTTACCATGAAAAAAACCCAAAACAGGAGCAACGATGAAATAGTGATGCCATAAAACTCGACAGACATGAGAGGAATTTAATTTGCTTACATGACATCACGACAACAGACCAAGCATTCCAAGGGCTCTAAAGTGTTTGCACTTAAGAGTGATAAAAAGAGAGAAAAAAAATACAATAAAAACCCAAATGCCCAATGGGCAGACTCTTTTTCTGGGTGTAAGGAGACATCTGGCACGATTATTTCAAGCTCTTCTGCTAATCCTCTGGAAATGTAAACTGGGTGAGCGAGTGTGCCAAATGGCTTTAGAGCAAGACTGTCTTTTGGACTTGTGGAAGATTTAAATGAGTTTTTCATACAGGCGTGCGTTGAAGAATGCAGTGAGACAATTGTAATTAGTTTTTCAGGCTGTCACATTTATCATCATTATCCTAGTTTTTAGACATGCCAAATTTACTTTGGAAAATTTAACCCATGTAAGGTAGCGGTGGAAATATGCCACCGTTTGTCGTCGTCGCTGCACGCCCATCTGAGAGCTTGAGCATCAAGTGTGTGGAGCACGGTGCTGATGCTGAGCGACGCACGTCTCCATGGCGATGGGGTGCCATTCAGAGATGGTACGGCCTCCGCTTAATCCACTCGTCGGTGCCGGAGGCCAAGCAAATCGTCCCACGCAACCGAGAATATGACTTTATTCGGCAATCTGGGGCAGAAGCAGAGTCTGGAAACTGGCAAGGAGAGAAGACGCCCACTGACAAACCCACAGCGGTGGCTACAAAAAAGTATTTGTGGAACTGTGACCTGCGCCCTGATGAAAAACATTCTTTCAAATCAGATTCATCATGACTCTGTTAGTCCAAAAGGACTTCTTGCTTGTGCATGACATTGCTTTCAAGTGCGTATTATTTTGTACAAACAAAGCATTCTTATACAAGTAACACCAAAAGACTGCATATCTCATGTGCATGCTTTGTGAATTGCATTATTTTAAAAACAGCTTGAGGAATGTGTTAAGCCAAAAGACATTCTCTCTCATGCAAAACTGCATGCTCTGTATGCATGATGCTGCTTTAAAGCGTGCATTATTTTGTACAAATGAAAAGCTTTGCTGGCGTAGGAACACGATGTCCCACATGCATGTATTCCTGAATAACGTCCCGTTTGTAATCATACCCCGTTCTACACACGCTAAGAGTCCTAAAGAGATCATGATGTACTACAACAATTAGAGTGATAAATTCACTTGCTTCAGCATATTAAGGGACATGTAATGCATTAACAACGGGAAGACGATATTCGAGCGAGGCCGTGCGAATTCACTGAAGTATGCCGTCTGTACCGATTACCGCATCAGCCTTCTGACTTCAAACAAACCTTCCTCAAGTGACTGAGAGTGATGCATTTGAGGGAGGTTATAACGGCAGAGTCACAACAATAATAAAGGCTGATAGATTGGGTTGCTGCGCTCTCTCTCAGCGGCTGTTTCATAAATCTCAGATAGGCCGCTGACCTCAGTGCGGGACACTTCATAAATCGACATCAAAATTGTAACTATGGTGAGAA
The DNA here is from genome assembly GCA_028570945.1 of Gogo arcuatus. Lineage (NCBI taxonomy): Eukaryota > Metazoa > Chordata > Actinopteri > Siluriformes > Anchariidae > Gogo > Gogo arcuatus. The sequence continues at coordinate 3,066,779 of JAOTRR010000043.1, read as the reverse complement.
AAGGAAGGAAGGAAGGAAGGAGTGACGGCGGTGCAGCGCAGCAGCGATTGCATTTAATGCGATCGCCTAGACTGAATGCTCGCTTTGGGTTTCCACAGACACGCACCTGTTGAACAATTGGTTAGGAAGTCACAAATTGCAAGTTGAGATAAAACAGAAGAGAGTCCCGCAGCTGCGTCTGGTTAGAATCGCAGCAATTTGCCATGAGGATGATGCTTTTGATGTCAAGTCTCAAACACCGGCCCTCTTTTTGCTTTATGAGGTTTGCAATTCTCTTCCACGTTGCTTAAGCACTTTTCCCGTTCCACCCCCGACTGTATTAGAATATTATATTCCCAAAAACACAAGCCTAACATGGATGGTGGTGCTTTCAGGAGTGACGGTTTGTGAAATATATTCTGCCGAGTACAAAGATTTATCATAGAAAAGAATGAAACTAATACAATAACAGTGTACAGAGAGTTGTCCCAGTGGTCAAACCAGGGTCACATTCAAATTCTGTCCATGAAAAAGCCAAACTTGGCAGGAAAGTGAATTCTTAGCATACGTTGTCGTTTCAGTTTAAGACATCAAACTGCTTAGCTAACCGCAGGAACACAATCGATGGGGAAAAGAAAGATGGAAAAAAATCAGGACTGGTACACAAGCACAACAAGGATCATTAGGTGGTGTAAACTGAAAAACAGAAAATATTTGGGTTTTTTGATTTCCTGAAGTGCTTGCTCATATGCAGCTCCTCCTGTCACCAGCAGGGGCAGTGTAATCGAGAAGTACATCATGAAATTTTCTTTTCCTCAGACCAAGTGGAAAGCCTTCACTCCTCCCAGCAGGTCTGTTCAAAAATCATTATAAAATCGTTTCAGAAATCATTATAAAAAGCGCTATGTCTGCAGATGTAGCATCTGGGAGAAAAGGGTCAGTGTGAGCGAGTGTGTTATTCATCCCAGATGTGATTTAAAAAAGGGGGGAAAAAAAAAAACCCCTTGCCGTCATGGAGCACACATACTCCTCTCAAAACCCTTTTCACCCATTAATCCTGACATCTGAGGTCTCTTACTGCCGCAGTGTATGCTCCATCTACAGCTATATTAATAATAGAGAGAGAGAAAGAGCTGTGGTTTGTTGTACACCCCTGAACGGCCTTAATCGCTGCACGCGTTTCTATACAGGCGGCCCGTGGAGAGCTTTAACTGGATTCTACATGTCAGATGGACGATTAATATGAAATACAAGATGGTTGAAGTGAACAATATCCAAACCTGCTGCGAGACGCTCGTCCGCTGCCGTTCTCTGATCTGGTCAGTGTCTATTGGGACTTCATAGAAAAATACATGTGAAAGTGCTTGTTGGGTCATTCAGTAGTGCAGAGGTTCAATCCCCTCACCATACAGGTAGAAAATATTGGAGAACCTGGCAATGCATGAAAATGAAGCAACATCATTCAACTGTGGACTTAAAAGAAGTCGTGTTTGGAATAGAAAAAGGTGAAATGAGTGAGTGAATTTATGTCTATACTGGATAAGCTATAAGGGAATCACAACACTGTATCATTACTGGACTCTCAAAACGTGAAGAAAATCTGCGGATCTCAGGTTAAACCATTTAAAACACACACACAAATTTTATGGTTTCCCAGGTTTTCCCTCAGCCATGTCTGTATGCATGCTTTAGGATCAAGAGGTAGCACAAGGGATCCTGTATTAACCTGCGCGCATGTCAGACGTCAAAAGATTCATATGAACACAAAGTAATTCAAATTTGACAAAACAAAAACCATGCACTGGTTACATCTGCACAAGTTTGCATCCTCCATGTTTTTCCCCCCTATAAATAAGACCACTCTCCAAAACAAGTTGAAATCAACAGAAAACATGTTTGAAAATCAACCAAAAGTTATCATAACCCTGTCAGTCAAGGTCAGAGGCAGATATAAAGGCAGAGAGGCTTACTCAACGTTACAGAATCTTGAGATCACATTTAGAAGGGGACGACTTTTCAACCGTCTTTTCTGAACATCTTGAATCGTAGCGCTGTTGAAGTCTCAACTCTGATTGGTCAGAACGTGTTGATGGATTAAGAACAGCAACTCTGACAAAGACTCTAGCCGTAACTCATATCACAGGTTTATATTAATGCATTTTGGTCTAACGTAATAGTTTCTCGATTAACAAAAAGAACATGTTAAGGTTCACTCACAGATAGCACGTTAAGATTTTTAAATATGTTGTGATATAACAAAGGAAAAACACACTGCAACACTGAAGACGTGTCATGAAAATGACAAGCAAGTAATAACAGGAACTAACGACTCCACTATTGATTATTTTTCTACAACAGCATGGCCCGAAATATTTTAATCCTGACCCAGCAAACTCTGACCATTTGCATTACTTGTGATGAAGAAACATCTGAAACCAAGCACACGAAATGTCTTACTGGTAGAAATGTCTTCACCTTCAGTTTGTCCCAAGGTTTTGCACTCATCTGTACATTCAAATGGAAGACTTTCAAATTTAATGATTATTCAGGCATTGAATTAATAAACCACAATCTCAAATTATTATTTTAAAGCCTGGTGCAGACTTGATCCTAGAACCTGAAATGACACTGAATTGTCCCAATTAGGTTGATTGTAATGTCACTGATCATTTCTACATGCTATAATGTTGCCTTGTGTTGAGGGTTTTTTTTTTTTTTTCCAATTGTACTGAAGCCAATGCGAGGATTAATACTCCATACTTTTCTTTTTAAAATATATATATAGACACAGCTCTGTAAAAAATGAAGAGACCACTGCAAAATGATCAGTTTCTCTGGTTTTACTATTTATAGGTATGTG
>JAOTRR010000043.1:3028296-3048112 GCA_028570945.1 Gogo arcuatus | reverse complement strand
AGTCCCTAAACATCTTTTAAGTGTTGTGAGAAGGAATGGCAACATTACAAAGTGGGAAATGCTTTACCGTCCCAACTTGTTTTGATGCAAGAATAAAAATTGAAATGTGTTTATTTTGAAAAAACAAGAAAATTCATGAGGTAAAACATCAAATGTGCTGTTGTATTGTTTTGAGTGTAACACAGGTCAAAGATTTGTAAGTAATCATTGTTTTCAGTTTTAATTTCAACATACCATTCTACCCTTTTTCTGGTTTGGGGTTGTAAAATTCTCCAAAAGGTTCCTTACGCAAACATACTCTGCTGAGAAACACCACTGACAGACCATACATCATGAGATAACAGTCATCAACGTCTGTTGAGACAATTGTGAGGAAGGCTGCAGGGTTAGCGCTTTGACTGCTTTTAGCTGTTAGCAGGTATTTCATTTGCCAAATGAGCCTATTCACAACACCTCACAAAACTGGAATTCTTCCCTTAGGAATAACTCCAATTACGAGACAGGGTGAGAAAACATTTGTGTCAGGAAGCCGGATCGTGTTTCAGCGCTTCGGGGTGATGTGCCGGCTGTATGCACGTGACTGTGCTGGGGGGGGAGGGGGAAGAGAAAGCATGAAGAGGCAGATGAAAGGTCAGGACAGGGCAGTCAGCTGGCACTCAGCAGGGGAAGCAATGGTTACCAGACAGAATAATAGACAGTGAAGGTAAAGTGAACCCACTGATGGATGAAGTCTCCAGAGGACCTCTGATGAGTTTGATCTGTTGAAATATTTTACTGCATCCACCAGTTGATGACCCCCACCCTCAAGGATGATTTTTGCTTTTTATTTTGTTAATTTCTCTAGACCTGCCTGATGCTCTGGAGCTTCTGCACTTCAGACTCACCTTCTGCTGCTTTTGATGGTCCCACATGGATACGCTTTTTAAAAAATTAATTAATTAATTAAAAAAAAATATTGCACTTCCCAAAAACAGCACAAATGAACCCTTGTTTCAATACACTTGTATGACTACTGTCACTCTCACATGATACTGTAGATTTGTACCCAAGCAATCATAAAGACTGTCATACTGTCATCAAGACTGCTCAATCTGAACAGGCTTTCAATACACTTACTGTTTGTCTTTACTCTTCTACACCTGTATACTTTAATGATTTATAATCCTACTACCCAGCATCACCCAACCCTGAGTCAAGGTTTCTTCATGTCGTCTCAGGAGGTTTCAGAGGTTTCCATCTCTGGCTTGCCCATTAAGGATCAAAATCTAGATCTGGTTTTCCATAAAGCTGTTTTGTGAAAATATATTGCTCAAAGTGCTATAGAAATAAAACCGAACTAAAATTTAATTGACTTGGGACTTGTATTAGCGACAATTGATGTAACCTTGGTGCACAATTATCACTGGACAAAATTGTGTTCATCATCTCACTACAATTCATTATTCAGAGATGAATGTGACTTTTTTTTTTTTTTTAAATAAAAGGTCCCTGTATTCAAGTCCTTTGACATCTGAAGAGCACCCTTGACCACAGCAGCGTCTCTCTTGTTTCAGCACCCCGGGGTGTCATCTGGCTTTTTTTCACCTGATCTAGGACGCGTGGCAGCAATCAAGCACATAATAACCCACACAATAGACCCTGATGGAGGTTCCGTCCTCTCTGCATCGGCTCGTTTGACACCTGGTTGAACACACTGCCATAAACCATGCGCCTCCTCATATTAGCTTACTGTCCGCCTCAGGGTTTTAACCTTGACACCTGGCGTGTGCAGAGTCATGTTCAGTCTCATAAGGAGCAGTGGGCTGGACACACCCTTGCATTCATGCTCCAAAGTGGATCATCCATCTGCTGGATTTCACTTTTTTCCCCAAAGGACGCATGCCGCGTGTCATTGAAGCCATGATGCCCATCCATATTTAAAAGGCAGTCATATTTAAAGGCAAGACTGCCGGTCATTGCGTGAATGGATCACATTTCACTAAACATCATACGACATCACACCTTGAAACTCTGGCCTTGAGCTTCTATCAATGAATGTGTAAATGTTACTGTAAATGCTCCAATTAGGATGCCAAAGAATGGATGATACATTAAACCCAGAGTGTCCACTTTGAGCGTCAGTCATTGCTAATTCATGAAAAGGGCAAAATAAGTGTAATTAATTTTTTACTCTCAAGAGGAATGACATCTTGCCAGCTCAGAACTTCAGACTGACCAAAAACAAAAAAACCCTCAAATTTTGGTCTCCATTTCACGTCCTCTCTCAAGGATAATTAATGTACAACTAATTGAACGTTCACCTCATTAACCATTACACCTTTGCCAATCTTTAACTTCACTATGAGGCAGAACATTCATTTAATCAGTGTTAAGCACTGTGAGTGGGAGTCATTATTGGCTATTCAGCCTTTTCCGGGATTCTAAGGAGAAAAGGGAGGAATTCCAACCAATAGGTTGCAGGGAAACTCCTAACTTTTGTGAAATCATTAAACCCACCAAGAAAATACATCTCACTTATAAAGCAATACTGGACAAATGAGTGACTTAGCCTCACCTTCACTGCACAGCACTCGTTGATCAGTTGCTCAGCAGTACACCACTTGAGCTTAATGGTTTCCTAATGTACCACTAAAGGCACTTGCTCCGTGACTCATGAATCTAAGAATCAAACCAATATGGCCTCAAGTCAAACAAAACTCGAAGAAATAGTTTGGCCAAAAACAAAATGCACATCTTTCTGCACTTTTCCTCTTATGGGAAATCACAGAACATGTCTTCTGTTTGCAGTTTGTTTCTTTAGATTTGCTCTGGAGCTACAAAGCTAATATAGCCAAGAAGTCATAGAAAGCTTATTAACTACCAGGTTACCGATGAGTCAATTTCACATATCAATCATAAAACATGCCATCAGGCTTGTCTACATCATAAAATCATTCTGTATTAAACTGGAATTATATTAGCACCTAAATAAAATCTGATGTAATATTCGAATAAATTTAGGCTAGCATGGAGTGGCAGTTATTTGCAGTGGAAAGCAATTTTCTCCATTTTTTTTGTCAGGCATAAAAGCGAAACCATAAAAGCAACTCTTCTTGAGACACCGAGTGTGATTAGGTACTGAAGTATGCACAATGCTAAACTAGTGCCAATAGGTTTCCCTTATTTGTTGCGACCAACTTCATTTGTATGAAACCCAATTCATTTTTTGACTTTTGTGTCAGGAAGAGGCGGTGCTGAAAATGCTAGTTTTCAGATGGAACGGTAGTTCCAAGAACACTGCATATTGGCCAGGGGCGGTGTTTAACACCTGGATATAGAGGGCCAATCTTTACTTTCCCAGGACTTTCACCATGACAGATGAATAACTGATCATTTGAACTAATAGCTACTGTGCAATTCAAATAGTACCCATAAGATTGACCTTCAGAGGACTCTGCAAGGTTCACACCCTTGAATGTACTAGCCTAATCATGGACTTACCGACTAACGCTAGCATATACGTATACACAATTTCCACTTACCCCCACAGAGCGTTTAGATTAACAGGCTAAATTGAGTTTTTCTAGGCCGATCCTTCCCTCCATGGGTTGAGCCCTCAATCAACACCTGCACAGTGGAGATCTGAGACAACTCCACCTCAAAACGGCATCCTCCGGCCAGGAATAGATCTGACAAAGGAAACAGTGCAAACAGAGCGACATTTAATATGTATACTTAAATGTTATTTGTTATCACTCATGTATGTGTGTGTTACCTGGGGTTGTTTGTGAGATGGCACACACCACGGGCTCTGATTTCTCCAAGAAGACTTCCATGAACAGGAACCTGTTGTAGCACATTAGAAAAAATGAAGTGTTTGTAGAGTCATGTTTGCCACGGGAACCATAGACAGATATCGTCAAGCGTTCATGAGCCTCATTTCTATAGACGTGCATATACAGTATTAATATTCCTAAACGTGGACGTATGATAATTCAACACCAAATTCCCACGAGTGACTCAATTTTCTTAAGTCATTCCCATCATGTTTAACGCATAATTTATATCACTTTTCGAGACATGGGTTTACCATTTAATTAAAAAAAAGCCCCATTTCAAATAAATGAGTGATTTAGACAATTTTTTTCAGGACAGATCGGTTGATGCATACAAACCTGTTGCTAAATAACCACAATTGGGTTTTTTTTTTCCTTCTTTTTTAAGATTGAGTGTTAAAATTATTTTAAAAACATAGCTACTTTTTTTTTTTTAAACAAGGGCTAACTAGAGCCAAAGTCGTGAGCAAGAAGAATTTTGTTACAAGACTTTTTTTTAAAAAATGTTACAGCAACTAGCCCCGCCCCTTTACATAAATTTTAACCATTCATAACTCCTGAATTGGTACACATTTTCAAGTGTAAGATGAGTTTTACCAAAGAAGCAAATTTCCCCACTAAACTTGGCAACCTTTTAGACTGCTTTTGTGAATTTATTTCAAACAAGAGCCTGGCTTTTTGGGCACTTGATATGGCTCCAGACAAAACTGGGGGGGGGGGGGGGGGGTAAATAAAAGGGTTACTTTTGAGTTCCAAAAATAGTAGTACACAAAGGGGAGAAGGTTAAATAAAACTCAAAAATGTTGGCAGACATGGATCAAAAACCTCGGTCTTAAGTCTGGTGGAGCAGAGTCCGACAATGCTCGTGTATCCAGTGACCACTCTAATAGGTAAGGCCTACACAGCTAGCCAAAACACACCGTAAACAAACAAACTATATATATATATATCACACACACAGACTAGGGTGGTGATGTTTTGCAGTTTGTTAGGTAGCTAGTTAGCTACTGGGAGACAACGAGCTAAGACTGTGAAACACTCGCTGCAGAACAAACACCACAGGGTGATCATATCGCAGATGTGTGGTTTCCGGTGATGCCACCACCCTGGTCTGTATTTTACATCAGGAGATAGCTACCTAACTCACTACCAGGAGATTTGTTTGTAGGGATGCTCGCTAGCTATCGCCATACACTAACGGTTACAAAATCAGTCACGTTGTGTGTGTGGGAGGAATTTACTTTTTCATTTTGCATGGATCACATCTAACGTGTTTTCCACTTTTCTTACAACACCTGCTGCGTGCAGGTTCATCCAACCCTTTTATGTATGCACGTTCCTCCATTTCCAATTTGTGCCCTATATGGATTCTTCACTTCCCGGCCTCTGTCTGCATTTCGCCCGTCAAAATAGTTACATCCTTGCAAACAAGCTACTGAATGTCTCGAGGAAATAGGGTTTTGATATGCAAATGATCACGACAATGTGATGAATATGCAGATGAGTCTAAATTCATCATGGTGACTTCTAGGTACTTTTTTGCTGAAAAGTGGGGGCAACCTGTGACGTCAGCGTGGCACACACCTTCCAGCTTCTCACAAGAATCAGCAGCAATGACCAAATTAGGACCTCAGTCACTGGTTACAACGTGGTTTTCTAAAAACAAAGATATTGAACATGTTTGAGGGTGGACTTCTCCTTTAAAGATCCATCCACACAGCCCAATTAGGTGCTGGACATTTTCTTAATCCGCTCTTAAGAACAAATCCCACTGCGTGTGTGTGAAAGGAGAGGAGAGGAGAGGAGAGGATGTCCTCCTCTCTCTCTCTCACACACACAGAGCTTTGTTTCAAACTTTTCCTGGAGGAGCTATTGAAGACTCGGAGGTTTGGTTTGTCAATAGGCTAATCTGCAGCCTGCCTTTTCATCCCCACAGCTGCCTGAGAGAGAAAATGCCGAGACGTAAACAAGAAGAATGGCGCTGGTTTCTTCACTCCTGTCCTGTTTCACAGACGCAAATGAGGTGGGACCTTTAACAAGCCACCGTATTGCCGGACACCAGTGGTTTTGTATGAGAAGGCATGGGAACTTCCTCCTAACAATCCTGAGCCTCAAAGAGACGGAGCTAATAAATAAAAGCCTCTTCATATTCCTCATGTTTTGACACAGCCTGGACTCAGAAAGTGATATAAAGACAGACTTCGGAAAGAAAGAAAGAGCTTCTCTCTAATAAAGCAATTCAGTGGATGTTTCAAAACATGATTCTTATCTCTAGACAGGAATTCAACGATGGATGGGAGGATTAAAGTCTAATACTAATGATGATAATGATAATGTGAGAAACTATTAACTAACAAGCTCACTGTTTAAATGTAGGTACGTTCATAGGCTATATTTCTTTCTTTCTTTTTTTACATTTTTATTTATTCAAGGCTGACTTCGTTTCATTTCCTCCAAACACACTAAAATAAGTAAAAACTAAACTTACAACCCTGTCGTGTCTATTTTTTGTTTCACCTCCAAAAGCTTATGTTGTTGTTGTTGTTGTGGCATAGAGCCAATTAAACACCTATTGCGCGTGCATCAGTCACGTGACTGTAGCTCCAGGTGCGCTCAGTTATTGCTGACCACGTGCGACACTTTTGTGAGGAGAAAATAGGAGAGCAAATTAGCCGAGAAGGGTCTCACTTCAGTCTCGCAGACCACAAGACACACCCCCTGAGCGAACGCGTGTTCACGCCCAACCCTGAAAACCCAAACCCTCACTGATGTGGGCGTGTCCTATAAGTGCTGTGCGTCCGCAGTTAGGCCTATATGAATTGGGCGTGCATTAGTCACGTGACTATAGTTCCAGGTGCACTCAATTACTCCTGATTAAGTGCTGCTCATGCCTCAGCACCATGGACTGCAAAAATGTTAGCCTTCATATTCAGCTTAAAGATCAAATCTAGAACCAGTGAGAGGCTCTTTTCAGGATGAAGTAGCTCATGTATGCTCGAAATGTTGCTAGAAGTCACACTGTGTCTACACTCCAAGGCTAATTTGCATATTGCTTTCAGTATAAAAAAATATTTATTTGGCTTACATTAGTACAGATTGATGCAGTGTTTCAGAATTACATTTGACAACATGGGCTGTGTTTACACAGGGTTACACCCAATACTCCAATTATAATCAGTTTAAAAGCCCAAAGCGAATAAAAATGCTTCACGTAAACACCTCAGTCTGAATAAAAACACCCAAACCGACTGACATTTCCATTTCAATTTCCATTTTTTACTTTAAACCTTTTCGTAAACTGATGAAAAGAAAATATGAGCCATGTAAACGCTCGAGCAGATCAGATTTCCTTCTGCACATCCGGTTGCTTTGTTCGTATTTGTCTTAATAACTTAATTAAGAAAGTAGCTGGTGAGGCAATGACTTATAGGTTTTATAGCTGCTATAACGTAAGTGATAACTTGTTCCGCAGACGTTCCACAACAGAAAAAGTAACTCTATGTGGATAAAAAGTATGGTGTCATTCATTACTAAGTAAAAATCATAAACCTTGGAAAACCGATGTGGTGTAAGAGGAATAAAACACTTTCACTATGCTGTTATTGGAAAATAATCAACTTCAGGGTGGTAAGAGTAACTCCGCTTTACATCGCCAGACTTTCGTTGCTTATTTTTCTTTCAGAGCAAGTTTTATTCCTTACACATATTTTCAGAAAAAAAATTACAAACCTACTTAACTTAGTGAACGATAGTCTGAGTAATGACTGATAACCTGCATACTTGTAGATAAACCGTACATACTTTCTTTTACAGATGAAATGTCTTTCCACAACAGTTAAACTGGGTGATATTTCATGATTTGGAAAAAAAAAATTAAAGTAAAAAAGCTATTCCATATTAACATGTTGTAAATTTCATTCACTTTTTTCCACTGCCCATTTTTTCCCCAGAGTGTGATATGACACACACACACACACACACACACATGCTTTAAGAAGTACAGGGTGTTTATTGAAAAATGGTACCATCATGTGCTTCCTATACAGTGGTCCAAAAAATGCATTACAAGTAATGACTCCTTCCTACACTTCTTTTTTTTCTTTCTTTTTTTTCATGCTACGTGCCTAGAATATGGGGAGGAATTTAAGATAGGATCAGTCATAAATGAATGCATGATACTTGCATTTATTAAAAAAAAATAATAAAAAATTAAGGGGAGACGACATCATTCTAATAGTGTAACATACTGTAAAGACCTGTTGGATTATATTGGATTTCGAGTGTTTGAAAATGTAAAAAAAAATTTAAAAATGCTTTTCCGGGAAATAAAACTACCTTTCGAAACAACTCACCAAACCAGCACTGAATCAGCAAATATGATTATGGTATAATTTACAAGGAGTTATATCCTGAATGTGATTAAAGTGATAACAGTGAAGCTCAATCACAGTATCAGAGGTTTTTGCATTGAGAAAAAAAACAAAAAGAGAAGACAAAAGAGGAGCAGAGTTTCATAAGGCAATGAAAAATGCTGCAAGTTAAATTCGGAGCGTTGTGATTTTTGCATGTACAAAGTGAATTTTCATCTTTTTGCATGGAAGTTCATTTGAGAGTCAGAGTTGACTTAACGCCTGGATGGGATGGAAGCATTATCCAAATACGAGGAAAATGAACACTTTATGGAGACTTTTCTTGTAACAGCTCTTCATAATCGCAATAGTACCAACAGCAACATCATCATAACCATCATTAAGAAATAATCCATAAATTAAACAAAAGAAAAATATGAATTAATAAGCCATGGTGTTTTCAAGGATGGAAAAAGTAAACAGGAATTTTCAAAATAATAAAGAAAGGTTATTAAAAATGATTTTTTTAAATGACTGGTGTGAGTGTATAAAGTGGAGTCTTAATTACGGTTCATCATTGCACGAGTTACTAGTTCATTAGACCTGTTACTTCATTACAGCTAATAAACCTAGACATGTCTGTAACAATCAACAGAGTTGTCAGCTGTTGTTCTCGAACACGTTTCCTGCTTATAGATCGTAATCCCAAGTGAAATTTTCAGCCAAATTTTCACAACTGATCACACAATACACACAAGGCTCCTTAAGTATTAAAATGATCATTGAAGGATTTTAGTACAGTGAAATTTTTGACTCGTGAAGTGCACAAGTTTCGCATTACTGAGTCAACACTTCTGGTCACATGATCTCTCAGGGAGAGCACAAGTCAAGATTCAAAATTGTACATTTTAGAAAAATTTATGCCACACCTCTGTTGAATTCTCGATTCTGATTGGTCAGAAAGAGTTAAATTTTTTTTAAATGTTTATAGTAGTGTGCTTTTTCTAATATGTTATCGTTTCTATGGCAATAACAAACTTGTATCGCAGACATTCTGTATAAATGTTTCGAAAACGTAATCGTTAACATTTCTGTTCGGAGATGTTTATTGAACACCTTTGGAAGGAGTCTCCAGTGTCAGCGTTTTGGAACAATGCTGGAATTTTTTTTACGTTTTCTAAGGTTTTTTTTTTATTGACAGTTTGGTCTCAGTCACTCGCAATAAGTGATAATCTTGTTTCATGGATGTTTCATTAACATGTCAGTATAAACAGATACAAAGCATGACATGTTGTTCAGGAATAAATAAAAATGTTGCTGTGGTGTAAATGGACCCGTGTCTTGTTTTATTCCTTAGCTTACGGAGCACAGTTATGGATGTGACATCACATGGATAGCCTCTTTTTTACAATACTAGACAGACATACAAATCTAGTAATAAAAGTGACATGAACAAACCAAAGAAAGAAAGAAAAAAACCCCTTCGTTTTGGCTCCAGCATTACGAAAGGGACATTTTTTTATGTTGTGTGTTTGTTTTTTTTTAAGACATATGGTATTTTAATGATATCATGGTATCTTATACAGCTGAGTGGACAGAACCCTCAGTAACATTTCTCTTTAACAGGCTGCAAATTGATCAAACAGGACGGTTTATGATCAGCATTATTCAAAATAAAACCATTTTTAATTCAAAACAAGTACATATTTTTGTGATTACAGACTTTTGATCGAAATACATTCACAGGACAAAACAGCAGCTCCGTACCAAGATGCATAGTAAATCAGAAAGAAAGGGATAAAAAAAAAAAACAACGGAAAGAAAAAGAATTTACTTTACGTGGATGTACTGTATAAACGTACACACAACTGATCAAGATGAACAGCTGTCCAGCTGTTTTACAGACATGTGGAAGACGATTCTTCACGTCAAAAACAAGGCAGCAGCTGAAACATTGGCTTACAGTGTCAAAATAAAACTCAGATTGCGCGCACGTCAGAGAAAAATTGCATTTTCTTTATTCAAAGATTTTGCTTGTTTGGTGTTTGCAAATATTCACAATTCTGTCGTCAATTCAAAATAAAAAGGCGAATAGAACGCTGTAACACTGCAGTTGGCACTAATGAAGCGTGCAAAACAGAAGTAAACCAGACGTAAACCTTTCTAAAGAGTAAATGCATCACTTATAGTTGCCTCAGTATAATTTTATATACACGACCCTGTGCTGTCGAGCTCTACTTCATCGATAACGTTCAGATTTATTTATTTTTTTGTTCGTTTTGATTTCAGGCTCCAGGATACGATGGAATTAAATTAATAGATTCGCAGCACATTAAAGTGAAAAGCCACCAGCGATTCTACAAACTGGAGGGTAAAGTTCTGTAATAAATACACTGCTAATCTTTTATTCAATACTTGTCATTTCAGGATTCATTTCATGATAAATATTATTGACTGTTTATTTTGCAACTGTATGTACAACACTTTCTGATTCAAAAATACCAAAACTGATAGAAAAAGTGAAATATATTCCCAAGACGATGATTATACAAAACGTACAGCTGCAGAATTCTGCAAATATGATGTGTTTAAATACATTATAATGTTATTGCAGCGCAACCGATGATCATTTATGGGGTGTGCTACCATCACCATGCTTCAAACAAAATTGGTTGTAAGTAAACTACAAGAGCAAACATGATTAAGTGTTGGATATTTCGCTGACTACAACTTTTTTTTTTGTTTGGATCCATTACAGTTATGATGGCAAGCGAGCAGTATGACTTCAGAAAATATTGGTTTTAAACCTCAGCGGCGTTCTGGAGGTTAGAACGAGGTTATGATCTTGTCACATGATGTCTTGAGACAACATTATCCATCTTTTTTGAACCATAAAACTTTTCACATGACCCCATAAAACAATGTGTAAACCCCACCCCCCCAAACACTAAAGCCAATATTGCACTTAACCATCTATATACTGTCAGAAAAAATTGACAAATAAGCCAATGAAATGTAATTGCCTCAATCAATCACCTGCATGTTTTAGTAGCAAATTTAAAAATCGTTAACTTATTTTATTTAAGCACCTCACTAAAATTGCAGATAGTATATTAATAAGAAGAGCCGACAATGGGAATAAAGTAAATATTTTTCAAATTCTGAAAATAATTTTTGAATTTTTTAAATTTTTTGAATACTTTGAATTTGACTTAAAATATTTAAAATTCAATCTTAAAAAAACAGATAAAACGAAAAAAACCCCATCAAATCCGAATTTTGGTGGAACACCACGTTTCAACTTTCAATTTCAAATTTAATTCAAAATTCACTGGACCGAACCCGAGACTTTTCGAAAAGTCAACAGCAGATTCAGTTGGTGACATTTCCGCCAATCAGCACTCAAGAACTGAAAACAGAAAAATCACAAAAAGAGAAATTTTAACATGAGGTTTTGAATACTTTAAATGTAATTTAAACTTGTACAATAAAAATGTACAAAATTGTAACGAATCCTAGTAGCATGAGCCTCATGTCATTCACAGTTCGGCTAAATACTCAGTAGTGTAACTGTGCATCAGTCCAGTGTATTGTTTCATCACAAGTACCGAGAAAAAATGACAATTTTAGTACCTGCTGGAAGAATCATCAGTAATAGAAATAACTGACAGTAGTGATAACATTTCTGCAGGGGCGCCAACGTTCCTAACAAGAAGATCCTCGGAGGCGGAGAGAGAAAAACATTTCTCTCGGGCACGTTGGTGGACAAGACGGCGAATTTCTCTCTAATTGTTTGTTTGTTTTTCAGACACGAAGCAAAAGTTCATCCACTTAATAAGAAGTAGCTTCTCTACCCCCCCTCCCCCCGCCCCACCAGAGCCCACAGTCCCGCCCACTTGTTTTCTATTGGCTCACAAGATTCGCAGATCAAATTTCACTCCGTAACTTTGGCGTGAAGCGAAACTAACAGCGACTTTCACGTCCTGCGTCCTTTCCCCTTTCCCGCCTGGTGAATTTGATTGACACTTGAGAGTTCAAATGATCATAAATCAGACGGCTAAACCGTAAATATTGGCACCTCCGTATCTGTAACTGAAGCATCGTCAGCAGTGATGTAACGCTCGTACCGAGGAACGGATGGTGCGACGGTAGACGGGTTTCAGATCTGTTCCGTAGTAAACAGTGTAGTTACCCTGTTAGCTGGGTGTAAACTACACGCTCTTTCTCGTAAACACAACTGACACCACTCGTACTCGCAACCCTGTAACAACTCATCACCTCCAAACACAACGTTATGCTTGACCACACACCCACAAAGCTGAAGGATGAGACGGACATGGGAACAGTAACGTAGAGCATGAATATGATTCATAAACCAAAAGGCTTGATGAAGTGAAGTGCATTATGAAAGAAAAGGGATATTAAATGTTTGTTCATACTGTGTAAAATCAGCCTTTCACAGTCAGTTTCGGTGTGACCGCAATGTTGGTCTTCTTAAACAAAATTCTTATATCTAAAGCTAGCTATAAAAAAAACAAAACAAAACAAAAAAACAACAAGAAATTGTAAAGATGTGTGGCAGCCTGGGCAAACCCTTCACATGGTGAAATTTTGACATTGGTTACATCCAAATGTAAAGATTTGATTCCGACCGTAGCACAGAAGCGTCACGGAGCTCTTGGCAACCATTAATCAGCAGAACTGATTCGGATTCTGTCCATCTCGCTACGACATGTAGCTTTCTAACAACTTGATCAAAGCGTGACATTCACTGTGTCAGAACGACACACTTAGCTAGCAAGGTTTTAGCTCGTGACGTGCTTGTTAAACGTGACCTTTGCAGAAATCCTAGACAAGCTTAAAAAGTAAATAAAAACATTTCCATGTTAAAGTATTTTCTTATACACAGATATTGTCCAAAACCAGATTTGTTTCCTCTTATTTTTTGGCTACAGTGACATTCGATGGGTTCTCCCACACCGCCACACAAATGACAAAACAATATATTTACAAATATCAGTGTATAAACAAGAGAATACATAATAAAAAACTCTTAGCCAGTGTTTGGCGTTGGCAGAAAAGTCCTTCAATCGCTCACCAATTAAAAAAAAACCCATACACTCTCAAGTCATCGAATTCTGATTAACATGTAAACTAAGAGCAACGTGTGATTACGAGATCACCGTTAATCAGAACCGCTTCTTGTAACACCGCTTGTACCATTCATCATGATCCAACTCGAACTTGAACGTCTACTTCTTGGAGATCTTGCCCGCTTTCCTCTTCGGCTCGTACGGCGTCCTCAGGATGCTCGGCGTCTCCTCCATGACACGGACCAGCAGGTTGTCGATGTAGTCCTCCAGCTCGCGGATGTGTGCGTCCTTCTTCTTCACCACCTCCTTCTGCTTGATCAGTTCCTGCACGACCTCCTCGAACGACAGGCTGCTATACGCCGCCATGCTGCTCTGGAGCTGACTGGCCTCCTGAGGAAATCAAGAGCGACAGATTGAGGTCAATATCCAGCAACGCAAAGACGACAGCTGGAAAGGCATGCAGCAACTGACGGTATTGTTGAAATACTTCAAGGGATACCATTATCATGATGTCATTATCTTGAGAGTACTGGAATGAGCCACACCCGTGATTCAGGCCAACTTTAGCAACAAGTGAAGTCCTGCATACCAAATAAACGCCTACAGAATTTATAGAATATATGAGGAAGGAATATTAAGTCTCTGTGTCACCAATAAGTCAGAAATAATCCACTTCAGGATGTGCTGCTATAGGGAATATAATCAACAACAGGTTGGCGTGACACTGCTACAAGGTTTTTTTTATCAGTTTAAAGCAACATCAAAAGTTACACATCATTATGTAAAAAACAAACAAACAAAAAAACACAGCTTGTTTCGTTACTGAGAAACCGCAAAAACCACGTGACGTCCTCAGTTATCAAGAAACCAGTAACCGTAGCGTCCTCCATCGTCAGAAAACGGACAGTTCACCACTGACTGTTACAAAGCGCTGACACTGGAGACTCCTTCCAAAAATGTCTCCTCACCAGAAATATTTTTGGAAGATGTTTATTTGGAGCATCCACCGTATACAAGATTTCTTTCGTAGGTTGTTCCTATAGAAACAATAACATCTTCGAACAAGTGCATTAATATACTCCGGCTCATCTTTTGACCAATCAGAATCAAGCATTCAGCCAGCTGTGGTATGATTCGATCTACACCACAGAAGACAAGGAAAACTTTGAAATAAACCTTTCATGGCTATGAAGAATGTAGGAAAAATTCACAGCATCCCTTAAGCATCTTAAGATCTAAAGCATCAAGATAACTCAAAGTTAACTCAGCACAAAATAATAACGTGTCAGAACGTTAGGAGCGTTATGAAAATAAATGTGTTCATTCATTAAAATGCACTGATATGCTTTAAACGAATGACTCTTTGAGAGGCTCTCTCTCTCTCTTTCTCTCTCTCAGGCTGATTAAGGATCTTCTTGCTCCTCAGTGTTTATCGGAGATGGATAAGTGTTCAGATTTGTAGGCCTTTCCTCCGAGCCTTCGCCTGACCCAGGACCTTGACTCGTTCAGCTGACAAGAGCAACAATTAAGATTAGCCTCATGCGATAACAATAATAAAGATAAAGCTACTGACATTCCTTTTCTTTTCCCTGGGGAAACAACAAAGACCGTTTGAGCTTCATAAAACTGCCAAAGCAAAGACTACAAAAGAGCGCTGTAATAACTTCTTAATGTTTGCTAGATGAGCTCCTGCTTTTGTTAACCTCAAATTCAACACTTACAAGTAAAACTGTCATGATCTACACTGACATCGCATCAGATGACCATTGTGCGCTCGCCAAGAAAAACCTCGAGCCGCAAATGAAAGCCATCAGCAAAGGGAAAAAAAAAAGGAGGACTGGAGAAGTGAAAGGGAAACGGCGCTGTGTGAAGCAGAAAAGTGGCCATGAACCGGAGAAGCGCTGACGAGCGGATCTGCGAGGAGCGTCGAGATAAGACCTGCACTTGGCATTCTCCAGTTGTCTCATTACTGGAGCTAATGAGGGCCTTTGCGCTGGGAAATGTAAAACCTGAGTCCTTTGAAACGGCGCGACCCTGTGTCCTCCCCCTCGCGTTTTAATTGGGTCCTTTCGCAGACGTGCTGCTAGGAAAGCCATTTTCAGCACTGGGAACCATTTAAACAACATTTCGTTGTCTGTCTTGGTGAGCTAAACGCTGCTTCGCGCCGGACATAATGACATTGACCATTATTACAATTACGACAAGCCCTTGTTTAACGCTGCCTGCAGTTTGACCCGTCACATCAGCGCCAAATTGCACATCGTCAGCAGTGTCCCAATTATTCAGAGGGTAGCAAAAAAAAAAAAACCCTCAGTAAGACAAGAAGCAGAAACACGTTAATAACATCGCACCATTTCAAATTACACGCAGATCAAAGACGATGGCTGGCTATTTCGCTTGTTAATTAGATAAATGCTACTCGAAGCGAAGTGTCACAAGTGAGACCTCGGCAGAGATCTGCGTCGGCTACTGCGACGTCCAATAAACGATTAATTAAAAGTTTGGGCAAGTAGGAACTTTTTCTTTTCAATCGAAATATAAAAGAAGAAGAAAAAAAACCGAACACAATTTTGACATTGTACTCGCACAGATTCAGGATACACGACATTTACGTCAGATGAGGAATAACCCAAATTCAAATGTCTTTCATCACCATCATCAAAAACAAACAAACAAATAAAGAAATACATTTTCTTGGTCCCCTGACAAGCTGCATTTATTTTTTTCAGAGAGGGAAAAAAACAATTTGAAGTCGGTGAAGGAAAGAATATTTATAGCTCCTATAACATAAGCGATAACTTGTTTCATAACATTAAAAGGTAACTATAAATGAATAAAAAGTGCAAGTAATTCTTTAATAAACTTGCAGATTGCTCCGATGAGAAATAAACCACTTCGGGATGTGCTGTTATTGGAAAATAATCCACTTTGTCGTTGATTAATTTCCGACAACAGCGCACCCTGTGGTGTTTTCTTCCTTGTATGTCAGACTAAAATATTTAGTACTGCCATCAAATTACACTCAGAGCATCACTTCCATACATTTCCATACAATTTCATTTAAAGTTTGATAAATGAGACCCAGGAGTGTGTCCAAAACAAAAACAAACAAACAAAAAACCCCACTTACAGACTCTTTTGTGGTCTTCTTTCCTTGTTTTTTCTCCGGGGAAACGTTTTTCTTACTCAGGTCTTCACTGCTGACGGGTTTCTTTGTGTGATCACTGCAAAACAGGACAAAAGGAAACCCACAGTCTCTCACTCTGAGAATGACTTAGTGAAAGGGCGTTTTGCTACACAGGATAAACACACGTGTGTACGTCTGATCATAAACCTGTCATAGAAAAGACGTATGAAGCGCAGACAGGAAATGGAGAGCAGCTTGCCAATTTGTCACCTCCTACGCTGTTACAGAGAAGTGCCTATTTCCTATCAATCACTTCGGGCATTAACCACAATAAAGACACCAGTTCAGACTTCGGCGTGAATTTCAGACAAGGAAAAAAAACAGTGAATTTTGATTCAGCGCAAAATACTGTATATACGATCGTATATACTTAGAAGTATTTATTTTTCCCCTCAAATTTACACACATGCCTCTTACTTTAATTCGAACTTCCTGATCACGATACAGCATCTGAACATAGTATATTAAAAGACTTATTTTTTTTTTTTTTTTTTTTTTTTTTTGGACTACATGATAATCCAAAATGTGTCTGCTCCCCAAAAAACATCAGAATGTATTAAAAACTAATTAAAATGTACTCAGATTGTTATCAGTTAACTGATCGTCATGCGCTCGGTCTAACGTTAGAGTTTCTATAGTAGCTCGGATTTATTTCACGTTTTTAGAAGGAGTCTCCAGTGTTAGCGCTTTTGGAGAAGTCTTTCTCAAATTCAAGCTGTCTTTCTCTTATCAACTTCGAGAGAGATAAAAAGAGAGGCTGGTGAGGGAGGGAACGAATATTTATAGCTGCTAGAACGGATGTGAGAACAGGAACTTGTGTCATGGACGTTCCTATCACGCTAACTACTGTATAACTAGAAACATCTCAATCTTACGACTTGTCGTTATTTTAATGAAGAAATATTGCTAGCTTTGGCAAATTGCTGTGGTGTAAGAGGAATAAAACAGGAGAGGAAGTGAGAAATCTCTAACTTTTATTGTATCCGGATATCCCATTTAAATTCAATTTGCTTTATTATTTCTCAAAGTGTTGACATGATATTTCATTTCAGTGCGAAGACGTGTGTACTTCTGACATCTCGTTTGATTTCAGTCAGGATGTACATACAAGTGGAAGAAATGTTTGACTGAAATCCATATTGAATTTTTTTTTTTTGAGAAATATAATTTGACAATTTTTTTTGGAATAAATATCACAAAGAGACCCTGTTCACGGACTTACTTTCGGACTGTATCCAGAGGGGGAAAAAAAAAAAAAAAGTCCAGCTTTCCTGCTCACTTATTTTCCCCAGCACGATGTTGTTCCTTCACTGACCTTTGACCTGAAGCTCTGCAGAGTACGAGCAGCCTGCAGTCCAATGCTTAATTGACTTGTCTATCTCTCTATCAGATATCATTACAGGAGCTCGGACGACTCCAGTTAGCTCGGCATGTCTGGGTCTGGATGGAACCTAATGACACTGATAAAAACCTTCTCAATCTTCAGGAGGACCAGGCTGGACCTGACGCCGGTCCAGGGAATCTGCGAAACCTCAGATCTAGCCCAGGATCTAGACTCAGGAGTTCCTTCATGCATGATCTGACTCCTGGCCTTCTCTACATAAAGCATCAAGACATTGTCCGATTTATTCTGATGATTCAAATTCATTACAACTCTGTCTTCTACGTCTTTTTTTTCCTTAAACATGCTGTTCATGTAAAAAAAATTGCTCGAGTTGTTGTCATGGCAACAACAGACTTTATTCTTCTCCCCCTGACGTAACAGGTTCTTTGATTCGAGCCCAGCAGGTTTCTGGTGTCTGATTTTCATCAGCTGTGAACATTTTCTTCCAGCCGCAGGAAGAGAAGTTGCATATTTCTCGATTTCAAGCTGATTATAATCTCCTCTGATCTTTCAGAAAGTCCAACACCAACACACTCACAACACCGAACGACATCTTCATTTATGACTCTGAAGCATGATCTGGCCTTTTACCTTCTCTATTATATATATCTATAGAAACAGAACTTCAAAAACAGTTTTGAAGGAAAACTGTGCACACTGTAGTACCTGGGCATGTGATGTGGCAGGAAGGGGTTCGTATCACTTTCAGTGGTGAAAGGATTTGGGGATCGAAGATCCCCTGAACTTCCTGCTCGTCCTCCGTTGCTCGTCTTCTTCCCTTCTTTCTTTCCCGTCATGCGTTCCAGCAAGCTGACCTTCTCCTTCTTCTCCTTTTTGTCCCACAGCTGCCCCTGATCCGACTCGAAAGGGTTGCGGTTGCGTGGGAGCGTGGCGAATTTCTGCGGCATTTCCGGGAACAGGTCACCCGCCGTCTCGCCATCCTGGTAACCAGGCATCTCGCTCTGAGAGCGACGGTGAGGAGGAACACCACCTGAATCAGGATAAAAAATGTTTAAAAATAAAATAAAATCAGCAGCTCGATCTAAAACGGATGAAACTAAAAATGTAAAAAATAATTTCTTTGAATTCATTTCCTGTTAAAGCTGCTGTACAACATCTAGCTAGTTCTGTTGGCTTGACACAGCCAGCATTACTGATCTTCTTCTTCCAATTATTAAAATTCTATTCGCACATTCCGACCATTTTCACAGGCCGTATTTTTTGAGATAGAACCATAAAACTCGGCACAGACCCTCGAAATTCAGTCAATCCCAGACAGGAATGGGGCGCTTGTGCTTTTGGGAAATATTGGAATTACGGTTGCTGTGTAGCAACCCTACAACAATGTTTTTTTTTCCCCCCATAAGGAATACATGGAGAATGTTTTGCTGGTCTTGACATTAAATGATTTGAGGCGGTGTTGCTTCACATACTGTATACTGGAGGTAATTAGTTATATGTTGCTCTGCCCACTACCACTTTATCCACTCCCTGGAACATGATGGCAGCAAATAAATATGCGAGCAACAATCTGAGATTCCAGAACAACCATCTAGTTACGACCTACCAGCTGCCTGGGATTGCATTGCAACGACCTAGCAAATCCATGACAACCACATGGAATGATGGAGCAATCGCCTAGCAACCACATGGAATACCATAGCAACCACATGGATTATCAGAGAAACCACCTAGCAACTGCCTGGGATATCAGAGCAACCACCTAGTAACATCCTAGCAACCACTTTGAAAACCACAGCAACCACCTAGCAACACCCAAGCAACCACATGGAATATCATAGCAACCAACTGGATTATCACAGCAACCACCTAGCAACACCTTAGCAACCACCTAGGGTATCATATGCAACCACCTAGCAACCACATGGAATATCAACCACAAAATGTCTGCTTTGAGATTATTTAGGGTCAAACCTTGATCCTGATTTATTTATTTTTTGCTGTTGTTAAACCCAGATATCCAGAAT
>JAOTRR010000043.1:2906313-2926171 GCA_028570945.1 Gogo arcuatus | reverse complement strand
GTGTGTGTGTGTGTGTGTGTGTGTGTGTGTGTGTGTTTGTGTGTGTGTGTATGCATGTGTGTGCTGTAACTTGGTCACAGCCGGGGGTAAAGCCGCTCTCAGCTTGCCCACCGTCATGGAAACGAGTTATAATCTGGAAAATGAGGCAAGCGGAGAGGCAAACTGACCTCGTGTGTATCGGCAGGTTATCCTGTCTCGCAAATATTAAAGTAAGAATGGCTGCTCAGGCCAGGAGGCACTGCACAATAGCTACGTTTGTAGAAGGAGAAACCGGATCCTCGGGAAGGGAAAGCGTAAAGTGACTTGGCAAACGCATACAACAACTGGATGTCATTGAGAGGCGAGGACCTCTGAACATGTGTGTGTGTGTGTGTGTGTGTGTGTGTGTGTGTGTGTATACGCCATTTTTGCTGTACGCTGTGATAAATTAAAGCTATATATATTAAATGTTTGGAGCCTGTGATAGATGTGATAGAGGTTTGAATTTGAAAATTACTCCATTCTATAAATATATGATACTTGAAGGCATTTTCCTGACATGCCCTATGTATCATGAGATTTTGCTTTGGTTATAAGTTGTGCTACAAAAGTACCATTTTACGAGACATTTCCAAAAAAAAAGGAAATATATAACAAAGCAAAAGGTTGAAGTGTATTGTGATACTAATATATGATGATATCAATATCATCCCATCATATCGTCCAGCCCTAATACATAACACATAACCCTATCGAATTCTCAAATGTGATTGGTCAGAAGCTCTGACCATTACTTTCTATTCAGGCCACAAGGCAAATCACAGGTTTATACTAATGTCCTTGTTCTAATACGTCATCGTTTCTATAGTAACAGCGTACATCGGGACTTGTATCCCAGGTTTCCCAACATGGGAAAGTCTTCAGGAGAGAGGAGTTGATACTTTGCGGTTTCTTGGTAACATGACTGTTTCTATCTGTAATAATGTCAGTGATAACAGAACATTATTATAATTATTTTCCGTAACACTACACAGAAGTATAAATGCATATCGCAACATATCATGACTTATTGCAAGACTGTTTAATAGTTAATTAATATTGACAACTAATTTAACTAATAGTGACACGTTCCTGTGGCATAAAAGGAATAAAGCTCAGAGTGTGCTGTTCTAGGAAAATAATCAACTCTGGTGTGGTAACAGTAACTTCCACTTTGCATCAGACCACCGAACATCAGACTTGTTGATTAATTTCCTGTAACAGCATGCACCCAGGTGTTTTTTTCTTATTCATGACAATGCTTGTCACAATTTTACAGCCATTTCACCCATTTCACAAAGTTCCCTCCCAATACAACCCTGGCTGGGCATAAGCATAATTAGTGATGGAAAGTGTGTGTTAATTTCATTAATTTCAAGCTTTATTAAGACTACTTACAGTGCACCTTGCCCCTGTTTCATTTATTAAATCCCAATTAGTAAATGTTTCCCCTTAATGATGCTCATAGTCATTTTATTATTATAAAGAAACAAATCCTGTCGTTCAACGAAATATGAAATGTGTTTAATGTGAAAAGTGCTGTCGTTCTAGAAAAAAAAAGTGTATTGAAGCCAGCCAAGTGCATTACACACATATTAAAGTCATTTTCGCTTTGCCTGCCAGAATTGGCCTTGGCAGGGGAAAAAAAAGAAAATCAATTTGAACTTCTCATTGTAGTTTCAGGTATATACGCTCCTTTCACAGCTTAACTTTGAAGTAAAAAAGTCTAGGTGGCATTGTGTGGGTGTGGGTATGTTTTTCTATATTTGCAGGGACCAGATGTCCCCATAAGGGTAGGAATATTTGACGGTTTTGTTCTTGTAGGGACATTTGTCTGGTCCTTTAAAAGAGTGAAAAGGTTTCATTTTGGTTACTGAATTTGAGGTAAATGTTAGATTGAGGTGGAGGGATAGCATTAATTAGCTGCATTCATAACGATGTCAATGGAAGGTCCTCACAAGGATAGTAAGACAAATGTGTGTGTGTTTGTGGTGCTGATGGTTGGAGGTGGGGGTGTTGGGCGTAGAGGAGTGACATCTCATCATCAGCAACTTCAAAAAGCACGCTGCCACTTAGCACTCAGCAAGCTAATGTCCCCGAGCCATTGGGAATGTAAATTATTCAAACTCATTTAGCGCTGGCAAATTGGCCTAAGTTCAATCAAGAAAAGGCAGGCGCGAGAAGCACGGCCTAATTGGGCTTGTTTGTCAAATGAAAAATTTCATTTGGCTGCGGAATGGAAGCTGCCAGCGGAAATTCTTTTTTTAAGGTGAGCTCCTAGCTGTATTATCACCTAAACGCAGTAAAATCCATAATCACGCGGTGATAATGAAAATGGAGCCGACGTTAACATTCAGGCTTTCGTGGCCCCTGGGGCGGCCGACGATAAAAAATTAAGTACCGTGCTCCTCGTGCCTGGCACAGTGACACCCGGGCTGCTCTCGAACCGCCGAACGCTTTTTTTGCATTTAAAATAAACTTTATCAAAGCGCCATTGCAATGTGGAAAATGTCAACGCGGGATGCTCTGAAGGCAAATTGGATTTCCATTAATTGTAAATTATTGCTTTTGACTGATGTATTGCTATGCTTGTTAAGAGCTGCCAGTGGAACGGGTCCCTGTCTCCAATTTTTTTCCCTGCTTCTCTGAAAAAAAAATAAATAAAAAAAACTAGACAGCCATGTTGAAGTGAAATCACCTATAAGTTCAACTGGTCAAGTTGTCCATCTATAATTTTCTTGTCTTTTCAAGATGTTCTTTTTAAACATGAAGTCACATACTGTATGTTCAAGCACAATCAGATTCATAAATTCATATTTTCTTGAAACAAATGACCATGTGACCATGTGCTTTTACTGTGAGTTCGAGCAGCAGGACATAAAACGATCATTCGAATAGTTAAAAGAATAGTTGTTGAGAGCAATCTCTATCTCTTCTACTGCTGAGAGTAACACAGCAGATAAAATACACAAACTGTTGAATAAAGTGGCATCTCTGTGGTCACTTGTTAGCTCATCTTTTAGCCACATTGGCATTTTCAAGCCTAAATATCAAACGAAACAGCAGCATAGTGGCAACTGTGATAAGAAAATGGAAATGAAATAGTTCAGCACGATTGCAATATTCTATTCATAGATAAAAACTGGACAACAAAACATCGTTTCAAGGCGTGGAAATTCAGCTGAAGTGAAAAACACTTCAATGATTTAAATCCTTTTACAGAACAAACCAAAATCCATTTCTACAAGATTTTTTTTTTTTTTTACAAAACACCTGAGATGCTTTCATCTAAACCGCTTAACATAAATTTATGTCTGTAAAAAATAACTGCATAACTGAACCCTGAAATGAAATCTCAGTGGGACTGCTGTTACTTTTACTGGAAATAGGAACGCAAGCTTTATATTTTACTTTATATTTTGGAAAGCGAGCTAAATTCTCAACATTTATGTGAACACCGTGTTAATATGTAGTTATGGACAAAATTGTGCTTAAGAACAAAACAGACATCTGTATTTTCATTCAAATCTTCCGAGAGAATGGTCACTCTCTCTCGCCGTGTTATTGATTCAACTCTGAGCTAATCCTGA
Source organism: Gogo arcuatus (assembly GCA_028570945.1). Classification (NCBI taxonomy): domain Eukaryota; kingdom Metazoa; phylum Chordata; class Actinopteri; order Siluriformes; family Anchariidae; genus Gogo; species Gogo arcuatus. Next base: position 2,922,563 of record JAOTRR010000043.1, on the reverse strand, counting down.
GCCCGTCATTTGCTAGCTTTCTAAACACTACTCCATCATGAGACACCACACAGGAAGCTCATGATTCTCCAAAAGCTTGTTTTTTCTTCTCCTGGAAACAAAGGAAGAATACTCTAGAGAGCTTGTTCTTGACCTCTAATACTCAGCCCTTCACCTCACTATTATTTTTCTTTATGGAGATAATTCTATGTTTGTGGTGCTATTTAACCTTTGTAACTTTTAACAATGAAACTTGATTTAAAAAAAAACGTTTTCAGCATTGAATCTAAAAAAAAATTGCGTTTTGCTCTTAAACCAGTAACAGGGTTGAGGTTTTTAGTGCAAATGACATGAGGGCGTGACATTAAGGATTTTCTAATGATTTACTTTCTAATCATTTACTTTTCATGTATAAGTCAGGGAAATAGAGTTGTACTTTCAAAGTGGCTTCGCTCGTATCACACTATCATTAAAAATAACCGAAACTTGGAAAGAGTTTTCTTCTTCCCATGATCTTCAAAAAATTTCAAGGACGTATTTCATAGGTGTGGATGTGTTCAGGTAACAGGGTTGAGTGATTGGTATGCAAAAAGACTTGCAAAAGACTTTATATATCATGTTATATATAAATAGTTTAAAAACGTATCTTTTATTCATTTAATATAAACAAAGTGCATTTCCTGTGTGTTCTGCTGTTCATTCAGATCAGCGCCTATTATTCTGCATCTTCAAACCTACATTTACAGCAAAAGGATCATTAATTCTGATTTTTTAAACATAATTATCCTCTAAAGACTTATTCATCAAAGCCACGCTGTTTTCTGTTTCTTTAATTCCAATACGACAAGCTTAATTTTCTTTTTGTAACTATAATTTGGCATTTATTGTGCACATAAAATCCTGCTTACACAGTCATCAGTCACTAATAATAAGGAACATTGCACAAGGAATTCTTCCTCCTCGAACGTGGCTGTGGTATCTATCAATTAAATGACCAAACACATCACAGCTGGTATCATGGGTTATTAATATTGAGGCTGTTTGGAAATAATTGAAGCTGTATTGTCCTATCACTCATCTGGATTCATCGAGATATTTAGATTAATGGGATTTTATAATGGCTTTTTAAAGCGAACTTATTTCTCTGTAAGTCTGGCCTGGCTTTGGTGCTCCTGATAAGCTGCTATATTTAAAACCTGACGTGCATAGATGAGAAGGACTGTGTGGATATTTGTAGTCGAGTTCTGCCCTTTAGTGGTTGCTGTACAGAATTACAAGTGGATGAGAGGTGGAAAAGGAGGATAAGTTTATGATAGAGTTCTCCTACTGCTGTTCAGGCTTATTAATTTCAGCATTCTTTGAAGGTGAACAAAAGTCAACGCAATTGAAGTACCTTGATTGACCATCACCTTGTGTATATGTACATTATACACAAATTCTCGAATCTGATTGGTCAGAAGGTTTTGATTCATTCCCATTTGCCGCTCTGACGGTAGCTCCGGCTGCAAGGTTTATATTAATGAGCTCTTTCGAATACATGATCGTTTCTATATGAACAGCTTACACAGGGACTTGTATGGCAGATGATCCAAAATTTTTTAAATCATTGACACGTTGATGCTTTTTGGAAGGAGATGTTCATGAATTTAACATTTATGGAAGTTTACCAACATGGGAGAGTCTTCAGGATAGAGGAATTTGCACTTTGTAGTTGCTCAGTAACTCAGTGGGTTTGTTTTATTTATTTATTTCTTTGCCTTATTAAATTCAAGAGCGAAAAAGAGCTGGCTGCTGAAGGAACATTTATCGCTCCTGTCGCATGTCCGCCATGTCGGAATGTCCGACATGTCGGAATGTCCGCTCCTGTCGGAATGTCCGCAAAACAAGTTAGCTCCTGTTACATTATAACATTAAATGTAAGTACTGTATAACTAAATAATAAATAATACGTGTTGTTCTTTAATGAATAGACATTGTTACTGTTGGCAAATTGCTGAGGTGTAAAGAAGAATAAAACACTTCAGGACATGCTGTTATGGGAAAATAATCAACTTTGGGCTAACTCTTCTTCTTGTCAGGCCACATCATGTCACTCTGTCGTTTATTATTTTCTTATAAGTGTTTTATTCCTGACTTATTACGCTATACTCTGACTCAGATACATAGCATATAGATGAGTTCCATGTTCTATGGGCATAATGTATGTATTATACTGATAAATGATAAACATTACATGTGTAAAGCTTTTTTAATCCTTTATAACACATTAAAACAGACGATTTTTGTCACTTTATAGGAAGCTTAAAAGAAAAGTTCAGTCTGTTCTTATTGTTATTTTCTTCTGCCCAATCATGATGGAGTGTTATTGTATAACTAATATGGTAGGTTAATTTGAAGAGCATAAGCTCTGACTACAAGCTGAATCTGACTGTTCACTCTGTTCTCCACTCATGCTCACTCTCTCTCTGTAGAAATACCTGCAATATATCCGAGCGATCAGTGCCGTCTTTGTGCAAGCAGCCTCCGATCAGGCAGGCACGCGACCCCGGCCCTTGACCTGCTCTAATTAAATACTGGATTAAGCAGGAGGAAGCAGGCCGCCTATATTTCAGGCAAACGACCGTCCGCTCAAAGCCCTTTAAAATGAGCTAAGCGATGCGTTTAACTTTAGGAAGCTTACCTCCTCCACGTTGGGTGTCATGTTAGGCCCGATACAAAGACGCTGTTTGTTCGGGCTCTTAAGCGTTTGTATGGCACTAAGGATTCCGCTCAGGGCTGGAGAACATGAAAAAAGAAAGCTATATGAATCCAATGGTGCTGGTAGAGTTTCAAGGGATCTGCTCAATCTTACTACTGCCTGTACTCTAGAATGAGGTAATTACTTATTGGACATCAGTATAATCACATTACTGTTCATTATCATTGTAAATGAGAGCATGATTAAGCTAAAAAAAAAAAAGAACGTGATAGCAGACTTACAGTGAGGGTTATACACTTTCTGTAGCTTAATTCTCTCTAGGCCTAAACCTCTTTGCTTCTAATGATAAGAAAGTAAAAAAAAAGTGTGTAAGCTGTGTCGTAGACAAATACAAGTACCACATTTGTGTGCTTTTGCAGTGTGTGTAGAACATAAAATTATAATGAAACCACCTAAAATAAAGATACTGCATGTCTAAGTGGGACTTAAGAATGAGATTACGTGATACTGAGTGACACCTGACCTCAGGAAATATCCTCTTTCTGGCATTATGGAATAATTGCATATTATTTGCACAAACAAGACACCCTCAAGACATTCACAGCACATTTGTAAACAGTGGGTAAGAATCAGACCGTGTAATTCATTACGGGAAAACATTATCTACTGAATTAGGGCTGGGACAAAATATGTACTGGTATATGATGATATGGGATTTTGAAATAGTTAAATCATTAATGTTATGCTATACCAGTAATGATAATAACAAAAACCATTTTTCTTTATCAGAAGTGAAACATTGGTTAAAGTCTCTGAGTCTGTGATGTTATGAAAAGTTCACAGTATAATCACTTATACAGCTCATAAGATAATCTTAACTCAATTAATTTCTCTCAATTAATCACAAGCACATCGCTAGTTATATGTTGTTGTTTTTTTTTTAATTAGCCTGTAAGAATATTAGCAATCCAGCTAGTCATACAGGGTGATCACCAAGCAAAGCTATTTAGCTAATGTTAAATAACCTATGAACTAGCTAATAAAACAATTTAGCCAGGATTAAAGAACTTGCTCAGACAAAATATATAGCTGGTTAGCTGTGTTTGTAATATTTCTAATAAATAAATTAACTAGCGAACAATTTACCTCATGTTAAAGAACCTCTTAGCTAGCTAACAAAACTACTTAGCTAATGCTAAAGAACATTCTCAAACAAAAGCCAAACTAGAGAAAATTCCCACACAAAGCTAGTTAGTTATGTTTGGGTAATATTTCTAATAAAATTTCTAATAATAGCTGGCTAACAAAGCTGTTTACATAATGTTAAAGGGCATCCTGAAAGAAGCTAGGCATGTTTGGGAAATTTACTAACATTAACTCCAAACTAAAGCTAATAATAGCGAAAATTCCCACACAAAGCTAACCAACTTTGCTTGGGAAATGATCTAATATGAGCTAGTGTGAGGATTTTCTCTATTATTTGCTTTCGTTCGATGTTATTTCATATTCGCTAAGTAGCTTTGCTTGATGATAAATCTGTATGACTAGATGATTTGCTAATGTGCTTGGAAACTAATTTAAAACAAGATATCTAGCTAACAAAACTATACAGCTAATGTGAAAGAACCTTCACATACAAAGCTAAAAGAGCTCAATCCCACACACAAAGCTATATAGCTGCGTTTGGGTACTTTTCTAATATTAGCTAGCTCCCAAAGATTTTTAACTCATGATAAAAACTATCCTCAAACAAAAGCTAATGACATCAAAAAAAAAAAAAAGTCCACAAAAATGCCAGCTAGCTGTGTTTGGGTACTTTTCTGATATTAGCTAGCTAACAAAGCAATGTTAAAGAACATGTCAAACACAAACAAATAATAGAGGAAATCCCCACATGAAGCAGGAAAACTATGATTGGGAAATATTCTAATATTAGCTAACTAGCAAAGCTGTTTAGATAATGTTAAAGGACATCCTAAAAGATTATTATAATAGAGGAAATTGCCACACAAATCTAGCTATCTGTTTATGGGAAATATTAGCTAGGTAGCAATGCTATTTAGCACATTTAAGAACATTCACAAACAAAAACTCATAAACATTCACAAACAAAATAAAAGGAATTCCTACACAAAGCTAGCCAGCTGTGCTTAGGAAATGATCTAATATTAGCTAGCTAGCCTTGTGTGGGAATTCTCTCTATTATTTGCTTTTGTTTGATATCATATAATATTAACTAATTCGCTTTGCTTGATGATAAACCTGTAATATATATATTTAGGCGCTGCCTAACAGTGGAGCTTCTGATGAGTGTAAAATGTGTTGTTAAATAATCCCATGTTATTTTTTAAAAAGCAAATTAAAAATAAGTGTTGGATAAAAACCCATCTATCTTATGTAAGTAAAGATACAAATTTCGTTGTCTGGTGGTCAAGTGTTTATGATATGTTGCCTTGCACTTATAATCGGGTTCCCTGTGGTGGTACACGTACGTACGGATGTTGTACGGTCGCAAAAGCCATCAAAAATCAGGTGGATGCATTATCATATTCTCTTAAGTATGGAGCTCCGCTATGACTAGCTCATTTGCGAATGTTCTTGGCTGCTAATTTAAGGCAAAATAGACGTTTGGTTTTGGGCTTTGCTGCTTGTACCATGATATCGCAAAAACCAGGATACTGAGTTGTACAATTGGTTAAGTAATAAACCACTTGGGGGCGTGCTGTTATAGGAAAATAATACCTGATGTGAAACAGAGTTATTGTTCCCACCTTGAAGTTGAGTATATTGAGTAATTTATTAATGAATGGCACATCATGCTCTTTAACCATTTATAGTTATATCTAATGTTGTGGAATGTCCACAAGACCTTTAAGGCATTATGATAACAACTCATAAATGCATGATTAGCATTGCTATAAAATGTAACGCCATACGAATGCATTATTACATGTTATAAATGTATGCCTATGGCATTCATAGAGAGTTTACCTGAATATTTCTTTCATGTTGAGCTGGCAATGTTTGTTTCTGCTAATCAATTTGGCCTGAAAAGGGGGGAAATGTGCCAACTTTCCATTCAGTATGGCACGATTACCTCAACCCATACACAGTCCACGTACAGATACATAAGTGCGTAATCTCTACGTTCAGCTCTTATCACATCTATACGATTTCAGCAGCACGCACACAGCTGATGAAAGTAAAATCATCTTTAAATAGTGGCTTAAGATTGACTTTCGATAAGTTCGATAAGTAACAGGTTTGATCAATGAAGCATGCATTCGTTGTATTGCCTATTTAGATCACGCTGATTAGTGGAACCAGATGTTTAAATTATAACAGGAAATCTTTTTTCCCGAATTATTAATCTATCTGACGGAGGTGGGACTCGACATGTTTATAATGGACGACAGAAAGCTGGAAAGGAGATAAAAGATCAGAATACATTTAGGTATTTGAAAAAAAACAGAGGAGAGAATGTGAAGTATTTTACCCCTACTCATATTTCCTCTTGTGACAATATCATTGTTTTATTTATTTATTTATTTATTTATTTATTTATTTATTTTATAAAGCCCCTAAAGCCTTTGGTATCAACCTGACATTAGACTCCCGTAAGTACCCCATTTCTTCAGTTTACCAAGCACTTGAGCACTCTTGTATCTACCAGCGCTTACACACATACACACACACACCTCTTGCCATTCCCCTCCACCAGGGCTCCTTATCATCACAAGACAGTCTCAATGCTAATTTTCCGTTTACCAGGCAGTCCAGTGCCTGTCCAAATAATGATAGGAATCTCCCTGTGCTGTTTGCACGTCATTTCACGTGTGCCATCTTTTCCCAGCCTAAACTCCATTTAAGTTTTTAATAACATTTTATGATGGTCCACATCCGGGTAAACACAATCTGATTACCTAGAGGAATTGAAAAATGCAGGGCTGACAGCAATTGGTTTGATGTTTTTTTTTTTTTCTTTAAGGACTGGGGAACAGAAGCATGGTTTTGTTAGATGTTAAACATTTTAAGGCCTGTGTGTGTGTGTGTGTGTGTGTGTGTGTGTGTGGCATGTTTCTATATCTTAGTAGGGACCACGGATAGGGATATATGAGAGTTTTGATGTCATGGTGACATTTATCTGGTTCATAAATTCACACCATAAATTCATCAGTATGTATATATGTGTTTTTAATAATACATGAAGTGTCATACTGTAAAATTTTATTTCAATTTTATAAAATTAACGTATTAAATCTAAGCAAACCCATCTCAGGTTTCTTTGCTGACAATGGCTGCAATTTTTAAACATGAAGTTGGCAAATACTGTACACAACATGTGGTTGACACGATAATGGCGATGATGGCGTGAAGACAGTATGGATTTACAATTTATAATTTGTATAACAATAATTTGAGCTGTTCTTTGAAAGTGAATTCATCAGTCAGGATCAAAATATAACTGAAAATGAAGAAAAAAGAACTATAGAACTTACTTTTCTTCTTCCCATGATCTTTGATGTGATTTTGGAATATTTCTAATATTTTATAGGGGTGAGTGTGTTCAAGTAACAGGGTTGAAAATGAAAGTACATTTTTCAAAACCTACAATGGATGAGAGGTTAAATGGAATCACATAATTTTTTTTTAATATTTGAAAGTGCAGTTATAGTGAGATGGCACAGGCAAAATGTTCTAGAGGTTTTATTAATGTTTAAGTTGTTTATCTGAAACACATAGCTTATTGTGAAGGACACATTGTTTAAAAGTCTTTTACCTTTACTCTACATACTGTACATATTTGTAACTGTAATATCAGTGGGACACAAATGGCACCCTGGTCATGCAATCAACCAAATCACATCCTGACCCCCTTACTTTTCAATTTCAATTACGAATATTAATTTTCTGTACTTTCCAGCCCTGCCTGTGACATGAGAACCTTTTTTTTTCATTTATTCATGCAGACATTCCAGTCCAGTAATTTGTAGACAACATATCTGAGAAAGTTCCATTTTACACTGCTCTTGTCTGATTCAGCACACAATATGGATTTTGTTACACCATTAAGAACTGAAAAGTACGACCGGATCATTTGTGTTTTGCACAAAAGAACATCGCTTCCCCAAATTATTTCAGTGTCCGTTCCAGGCGTCTAAAGTTCAGCGTCTCAAGAAATTCGTTGATCGTTTTAGATTTCCTCACCAATAAACGCCTCTTTGTGTTTGACCGAGCTGATTTGGACAAGTGCTGGCCCACTGCTGCCTAAATGGGCCGATTCTGTTTCCCCTTACTCACTGTAAATTTCAATAATTTGTTTGACTGGCTTCCCTCCCTGTCACTTTTTATCATATTATCAATGACCACTAAATTTCTCCCTCGCCTGCTCCAGTAGCAGCGCTGACCCCGCTCCCTATTACAGTTCTGTAATGAAGTGCAATGGACTGGTAATTGGTTCACATTATACCAGATCAGGTAACATTAGCCTTATTTCCTTATCGCAATGAGTCCTGCTGCTGCCTTCTCAATGAGAAACTCAACACAGCCTTTCCCTCGCTTTAATGCACAGGGTGTCATCCAAATAACATTTCAGCTCATCCAGGCAATCCCCCATTCCAGTTTTCTATTTCAAGATTGCGCTTGGCGTTTAGCTAAGCGATTTCTGCTTGTCTGCTGGTTCCTTCTGCTTGAAAACTCCCGAAAAGGCGGCAGCCATTAGGCACGGAGATATACGCGGATAGCATTCCCCATCCAGAGGGAAGTACAGTATGCAAGATGGTAACCTAAGTGAATGGGTGAAATGCGAGCAGGCCGTACAGTGGCCTCCTGCCCCTTTTTTCATTCGAGTGGCCCAGACGGCTGCTGCCTTTTGTTCAAGCACTGCGAGCAACAAGAGCCAAAGCACAGTCATGTTTATTTCAGCTCAAATGAGTTCCCTGGCCATGCGCATAGCCAACATATTAGCCGTGACCATTGTTTTGTCTGCTGGTCGTTTACTGTTTCATGCGTCTAGGCCGGCTTTGCTTAGCAAACAATGTTTGGTTCTGCCAAATGTGGTGACATACATGGTGACTCATGAAGTAATGTTAGAACTTCATAAATTTCATTCATAACTTCATAAAGTTTTGTTTCATACGCGATGCCTGAATATGACATTCATACCCTGAGAGATTAGTGCTCTTCTCAGAATGTCTTGAAGCTAATACTGTAGTTTGAGCAGCCTTGTATCATTATTGATATCAATAATCAAAAGTGAGTGCATCCTCCTTCCTTCTAACTCTTTCATTTGCCTCACATTCTCTCATTTTAAAATTTATCGCTGCACTCGTCAATATTTGTACTGTTTCCCTTTTATGAGTAAAATGGAAGCATATCTGGAATAAACAATGCAACATGTCTGTCATACACATGAGAGGAAAGTGACCGAAAAACAGTTGTTTGTGTTTACAAACAACCTGTCAGTCATGTTATAGATATACCCCCAATGGACGTTCATCTTTAGCACCCCCATTTTGAGTACTCAGAAACTAAAATATAGCAGATTACAGTGCTTAAAGTGATGAAAGTGCTGCCTTGATCAGCCGCACGAAGATTATACATTATAAAGTTATGTTATTATTCCAGTTATAAACGGGTAAACTGTTTGGATCAATGACAACAACAACTCGGGATGTTAGTTGACATGTCAGTACTGTATTTTGCATGTTTTGAGCTAAGTCAGTCATAATTGGATAAGCAGAAGAAGAAAAAACAGTGCTTGTAAATTATTTTCCATATCAGCTAATGAAAGATAATCAGGGTAGTTGCCCCAGGCCCTGGGAATCCAGTAGGCCTTTTTGATCAAATTATGTTGTTCAGCAATGTAGGTTCTGTCCTGATGCCAGGCATTTTTCCTTTCCAGGAACTTAACTTATCATTAGGGCTTCATGTATATGGGCATCGGGATAATAATGATGAAATAGATTGTTTTTTCAGAATGTGAAAACTATTTTTTTCAAGGAGTGTATGACAAAACCCATGATGGCACCCGTCTTTTCTCTTATTACACTAACAGCCATGTTCTGGGATGCCTCCAAAGGTTCATTCCCCATTTAGCCCTGGCCTGTACTATTACACACCATCTATACATATTTAATGCAGTGGTAGTCTTTTAGCCTGGCACAGACAGGTGCCATGCCTAATGCGATGCTCAGGTAAATGGTAATGGTTAATGTTGCAAATGACATGTGACACATCTAAAACTTCTGGTTACTTTGACATGAAATTAAATGCTTAGATATTTCTAACTAAAATAGTCAGAGTTTAACAACCCCCAGGTCTGTAACTGCATTTAATCTGCACACTGGACATCGATAGCAGACGATGGAGCAAGATATTGGATAACAATGTTAAAATATTGGCGCTATACTCCCTTATTAAAGTCAGTTCACTGGGAGGCCGGCAAAAAGGTAAAGATACGGTCATGCACCTGATGCCTGATCATGGACTTGAGAGGAATTAAGCAGCTTCTTCTACAGGAAATTATACTTCAAGGCAGTTTATGGATCAGCGGTCTTTCCTAAACTCCCTGGAAATCCAAAAATGTAATCGGGCTTGTACTGATTATAGCCAGCCATGGTTTATTGTTTGTCAGGGAGCAAGACAAGGACAAAGGGACACTAGAAGGTCAGGAGAGGACCACATGGTACATTTATTCTAGATATCGCACAAGTTAGAGAGCATGGTGCACATTAGGGTGTGACCTCAAATAGGTAAACTTAATACACGAATACTGCATGGGCTTACTGCAAACAAGCAAAGTATGATTTTATTTTAATGATGATTCAGAATCTCTTCATTGCATATATCTAACTAATTTAACTCTTAGTGGAACTGAGAGAATAGTTGTGGAGGGAAAATAGCCAATGTCCAACCAATGAGATTGATGGTGAGGAATGAATCCTTTTATTAGTACAGTAATTTAGTTTTATTTTTTGTTTGTGTGTTTGTTTTAAAGGAGCAAACTCTTATAATCAGTCCACATAAAACTCAAACTCATATCGAACTACCTGCTCTCTGCTGCCATCTTGTGAAGTGACATCAGATTACCAAAGAGAACGCAGACATCATCACCCTCAGTGCGTGGAACCTGTGCGGGATCCGGTAGACGCTTCTAGTAAGTGGTCACTGTATGACAGCAGTATTTGTTGTGAATGCTGAAGGTTTTTTGTTTTACAATTACAGCTAGTTTTAGTGCTTACAATAAATGCAGTCACTTTAGTTTAGAACTGCAGCTGGAATTCATGTCACTGATCCCAGCAACACTGCCAATATAAAAAAAAAGTCCTTTCACAAAGATATATTGGTTCAAGGGCACATTTATTTGAGACTTTTTTGTCTCTGATAAACAGTTTCTGGTAGGAATACTCAGTTTCTCAATTTGAATGGACAGATTGTGTAAATGCTGAATTTGCTATAATGCACTAATCTTTGCACCTCAAATTATTATTACGTATTTGAAACCCCACCGTTTTGTCTTCTTCAGCACTATTCTAACACTAAGAGAATTTACACACCCGCCCTAGCTGTTGTCCTGTTGATCCAGTCCACAAAGTGTGTGACTCGAGTATATACCCCGGGCTTGTTCTTCAATCCACAGCTGTCTCCCCAGCTAACGATGCCATAGACATAGTGTTTCAGATTTTCCACGCAGGTTAAAGGCCCTCCGGAGTCACCCTATCAGAGTGAGAAGACATTCAAAATGGAATAAGATGAGGCAAATAGCGAACGAAATAGCAAAATAGGTTTCATTGTGATTTATTTTGATTTCTTAGGGTGTAGTACTGATGTGTTGAATCATACTTAATATCTTTAAGGGTCCACATCATGCTTTTTTCTTTTCTTTTCTTTTTTTATTAATGATGTCTATGGTTCATTAATGTTGCAGTATAAAAGCCATGGTTGTATTTTTTTTATTTTAAATTTGTATTTGAGTGCCATGAATTTAAATGGACATGTACAAAAAAGTTTTGATTTTTGTTCTATTGGAAGTAGTTAAAGTAACAAAAGAGGGGTTTTAAAACTATAAATACAGCAGAAAAAGACAGACAAGAGGGAAAAAACCAAATAAATAAATACATGAAAAGATTAATATAAAAAAATGTTTAAAAAAATATTATTACTAATTTCTGTGTTTATTTATTTCTTCATTTTATTTATTATTTATTAGTATTGATCAACCCATCCCCCCGCCCATATTTCTTTGGTATTGTATTTCTTTTTCTGTATCTATGTATTTATTCTTCAAGCAATTATTTTTATTTGGATGCCTTTATTTATAATTTCCTGTAAACACTGTCTGCATATTTTCTCTCAGAGAATTTTCAAAGGTCAATACCTTCCTGTAGTGCGCAGAGGGAGCTTTTATGGCCAATCATGGGTGCTATAAGTTGTGAAAGACTGGAACGATTTCTCACCTGACACGAATCCACTCCACCCTCCAGGTGACCAGCACAGAACATGGTGTTATCTATGAATTTCCCATACACTTTATCGCTGGCGCAAGTGTTCTGGGAAATCAGCAACACATCAGCATCCAGTAACTGACTGGAGCCATGCTGTGCTAAAAAGCAGAGAGCGAGAGACAGTCCATTTAATTACTATTTAATTTAATTTTTTTTTAACAGTCAGTCCAATTTTGTGTTCTTTCTCAAAAGTTGTTATCCTCCTACTGTACTTCTCAGAGTCATGAAGATTCTCTTGCTTACATTCAGGAGTAGCTCCCCATCCGGAGATGCTGCACACGATTCCATCAGGAAAATCATCAGTGGGCAAGCAGGCTGTCTTTACAAACTGGCTCTCCTTTGCACACTTACCATTTTTATCTTTGAGCCTAAGCAGAGCTGCAGATAGTAAATTAAGATACAATGGTAACATGATCATAATTTCATCATGAAAAAGAGATTGACAGATGCTAGGAAATCAGATATCTAGTTTTGTTTATCGCCGAATAATATAACAGATATCGTATAAACATCAGCCCAAAACCAATAATCAATATGTGCAAAATAAACAGTGATCACCAACGTCGTTGTGGACCGAATCGAATGTCTCTTTGTATTGCTCATGGATAATGGTCTCTATAACCTCCAGCGTTTGCTGTGCTGGCTCAGTCTTCCCCAAATGAATACTTCCCAAAACCACTTGGAAATTGTTTTTGTTATCACTGTGAACACACACATGTTTTGAAAGCTTAACAGTGCAACCACTCTCAAAAAAACATTTTCTGTAAATTTCTGCAGTGTTTTAAAATGGTCTGGTGCTATATCAGTGCATGTTTCTATAGTAGAGTAAATAAAGATGGTGGAATTGTCCTTCATTCTTCTATACAACATTGGTACTAATGTTTCTATTTATTTCTATTCCATTTATTTATTATTGTAGGTCTACTTTGGTTAAACTGGCATCTGCATTTCTGCTTGGAATATTGCTTGACTGTAAAGTTATAATATGCTCCAATGTGGATAGACAACAATTTCTCAAGGAATCAATACTTAGGAACTTATTAACGCAATCGCAAGTTCATAAAAATACCCTTTGGTCCTCCATCAATCCCTGTCTACACCCACATGTTTGGATTCTTGAGGGCGCAGAGGCCATACACACATGAATGGAGCTAATTACACTACCTGGAGGCCAATGTGCAGCTACAGTACACTATTTGCTTAATTCTGTTTGCATTAGGGTCATTGCAAATGTAACTCTTTCTGTTTCATGCCTTGTAATAATGTTATAATGTTATAATGTTATATTTGCTGTTAGGGATTTCTAGATAGAAGAAGCATCATAATAGTAGGAAGACATGCGTCTTTTGGAAAATGCTTCCTAAATTTTGACTTCCTTAGCAACCCGACTTCCCTCAATCACTAAACATCTCTTGATGAAGTGCCAATGCAGCACACAATAGAGAGTACTCACATACAATGTCCTGCAGTCAACACCCAGCATGACTTAATGAGGGTGCCTCCACATACATGTTTGAAGGGCTGGATTGTACCTTTGGGTTTGACCTGAACAGAAGCCTGCCATGGCTGGCCACCAGGAAGTACCTTTATACCCCCATAAATACGATTTATTGGCCTTTTTGGTTGTGGTTTGCCACAGGTTGCAAACTCCCTCTCCACTGGCAGAATGGTGGGTAAGGTTTGGACTGCTGGGGCAAGGATTTCTGGGGTGTGGCTTCCTGGTATGCCATCTCCTATGTTGTGCTCTCCTGGTGTGGCACTTCCTGGTGTGTTGCTTCCAACAGCCTCATTACCTGGAAAAGATGTTCCAGTAGTGTCAGTGATTGGTGTCGGTCTTCCAGCAGTGTCACTGATTGGTGTCGGTCTTCCAGCAGTGTCACTTATTGGTGTCGGTCTTCCAGCAGTGTCACTTATTGGTGTGTGGATTCCAGGAACGTGACTTTCTGAAGTATCCAGTGGGGTGGGTCTTATAGTTGGGTGAATGGCAGCAGTATGTGCTGAAGTGGGCTTCAGTTCCGGATGGGGAGCGATAGTGGCATCTAAAATAATATCAATTATGAAAAAGCAACAAAAGAAAGGTTTCTGATCATCCAAGTTATTTGAACTGTCGAGTAGGACACACGGTTCTGATCCCAGATTTTATGGTTTGTCCGTCTGGTGGAACCCATCAGTAAAAGTTTTCTTTAGACAGCTATTCTTAACTATCCAAAGAACCCTTGACTAACCCCTTTTTTCTAAAAGTGTGAAGAAATCCTACAACAAATGGTTTCCTCTCAGAGAAGGATCAAAATGGAATGGAACCCCTTTAGTAAGCTAAGAAGCTTCAGCAATCCGAAGATGGTGTGAGGAACCATTTTTATAATTGCAACTGGACTTGGTATAAACATTTAGCTACTCATCTTTATCTGTTACACTGGGTGGTAAAAGAAATCCCTGGCAGTCATTGCCTCTATCAGACCAGGTACCCTGCAGGTAGGACAAAATGCTTAAGAAACTAGAGATATTGGGTTAACTGGTGAGCCTTGCTATTTCAGTGTGAACTATTTTCATTATCAAACTATCATGTATTCATTCATCTTTAGTCACTGTTTATTATGGTCAAGTGTGCGTTAGATCTAACCCAGGAGAATCTGCATGAACCCCATATATACATAGTGTGAACATCAACTCAGTACAGGCAGTAACCCAGGACAGAACCCTGGACCCTGAAGCTGTGAGGCATCAATACCAAATATATCATCATAATGCCAACTACAGTCAACTGTAATTTGTAGGAAATAAAAAAATCACTCCATTATTTTATGTGTATCTCGAATGTGTATCTCATTTATGGGTGTGAAAGCTGGCATCATTTACTGGCTCTGGTTGGGGGAACACAGTCAGTGTCCTTATCTATTTGGTTCTGTGACAATGTGATCAGTGTGCCTCAAGGTCTGAAAGGGTTACTGCCTAAGGGCCTAACAAGGAAGGGTTCTTATCAGGTCAAGACTTTAAGGTCAAAGGAATCCTTCGATGGCAAAATATATAAATTAGAAAATTGGGTTTTTTTTTTTTTTTGCCAATTGGCCTCACTTAGCTAAACTGATTAAACCCCTTGGCTAAGTGGTGAAACATCTTCAAATTTTTAATTTAGTATTGCTAGACAAGTGTCTGTACTATTAGACAATCTACTAGCATGAAAATGTATGAATGGAGAAACATAATTACCAGTGGGACATTTTCTTACATCACAGTGATCCCATTTTATCTTATTTCCTGATCGTACGAAGCACCATGGCTTTGAATCACCATCTGGATTTCTGTGATTTAAGGAATACGTGTAAGCTTCCAGCACTGCAGTTTGTTGATCTGCCCATCATGATAAAATACTAAAGACCTGTGAAGACATATATAGCTTAATACCTGCAGTAGTTGTGAGGACCCAGACCCTGAGGGTCGTTGAATGTATCGAAGGGGTTTGTTCCTTTACCCAGAAGGCGGTGAGAATTCCAGAAAAGACAATCTTCTCCCTCCTCTGTCTCTGATACCATCCCTCTGTAGGACTCACCATTTTCCTTATAGCAGTCATTTGGGCCTCAACAAAAAACAGTTACCAATTCAGCTGACTGGTTGTTGAAGTGTAAACCATGCCCCCCCCCCCCCAAGGGTTATTTCCAGAAGCTGAAGGTTTAAGCAAAATTGAAAATCAATATTTTATTTAAATACATACTTACCGACCTGACAGAATTTTCCTGAAAAACCTGCGCTGCAGATACAGTCAAAGTCTTGACCATCTTTCTCACAGGTACCTCCATTTAGACATGGGTTCCATTCGCATGGGGCGACTGGTGTAAAAGAGCACAGATGAAATACACATTCTGGTTATGTCATGCAAAGTGAAACAGTAGTCAAATTGTGTGTCATCAAAGGTAAATGGAAAATGATAAATTAAAAATGATAAATGTCTTTAAACTGCACAGTTATCTTGTATTTATTATTCTGAAAATTAAAGACCTAGAGAGCCAATGCCACTTGTCACGTCAGCGAAGGCTCGGAACTCCGTATCCCAGAATGCACAGCGGCCTTCC
>JAOTRR010000043.1:2808466-2820849 GCA_028570945.1 Gogo arcuatus | reverse complement strand
CAACTCTGGACTGAAATAAATGTTGTGACATTGCATAAGTTTATTGAAACAGTGCCACGGCAACTGCATGCTGTAATCAAAGCTAAAGGTGGTCCAACCAAATATTAGAGTGCGCGAGATTTTCTTTGGCATGGCAGTGTATTTTACTAAAATGACATGGCTGTTTTTATTCCGGCTCCTTTCTTACCTTGTCTTACCTTTCTGCCTGCAAAATGCATCTTGTCCTGTGTGTGCTGATAAAATAATATTAAACAACACATGCTGTATATATTTGAAACGAGGTATTGCTAGTCACTAAAAACCTACATATTTTTTAAAAAATCATGCAAAAATAAGCATCAACTTCCAAGCGTGAACAAACGTACTGGAAAATGCAGTCTGTCTGCCTAACAATGTCTTAAACATTCTGAGCTAAATTTGCTTTTCTCATAATTTGATCAAATTGTAAGCCTAATTATTTCAGTTCATAATCAGAGACCTGCCGTCAAAATGTCTGCAATGCTCTTGTGCACTGGTTAAATTCGTTCCTCTTCAGTATTTACATAATTTTTTTTTTTTTTAGAAAGCAAAACTCACCCCCCCGAAAAAAAATCTTCTCGGGTCTTTTTCATTGTCAGATCTGATCTCTGTGTTCATTCAGCCTCTGAATGAATGAAAACAATTAGCTTAGTTAACTAAAAAACCGTCAGTTATCTACTCAGATATCTTCCACTTATCCTGCTCATACATTCAGCGCTATCTCTCTGCCTGTCCCTCTGCATAATACATGATGTGGTGAGTTTGCCTTTGTTACCAGTTTTCGGTTTTATGTGCACTACTGCTAAATTTAGCTTCATTTCAGCTCACAGATTCTGGTATGATGTTTGCCTGAGAAGTTAAAAACAGCCACTTACAGTATGTCTAGTTCACCAAAGCAACACACAGCTAATCCTGTGTAACAGACAGCTTAGTAAATGCACATACAATGAGATGTTAGAAGTCAGAACTGAACTTTTCATAGAGCAAAATGATTTGATTGAATGTTGGAGTGCTGTTTGCACCATTATAAACTGTGCGTTCGATGACGTCTGATAATTGGTACCAGGAACCTATAAAGCTCGTTGTTAACATTGGTTTGGGTGTAAACTTCAGCTCAAATATCTCTTTTTGTAGTCGAGAGAATTAGTCATCAAGACCCACATGCTAATATGTTGACCCACGTGCTAAGCTGAGCTCCGGCAGGGTGTGATTTGGACGTGAGGAGGCGGAGCTCAGCTCCGATGGGCTCTGGCTCAATGCTCTTGTATCATCATCAAAACAGAGAAGAGTGCTTACACACTCTGTGTAGACAACAGCGTACAGTAACGACAGTATCAGTAAATGCAATTTTTTGAAATTGTTTTTCACTTTTAACCAGACTTTAAAATACTAGAACTTTTTCACAACTTCTGGTTAAGCTACATGCAGAAAAGAAAAAACATCAAATTTCACAAAAGTTCCAGAACAATATATCAAAATTTGACCAGGTAAAGGGTTTTCCCAGTCTGACACACACATATATAGACAATGCACTTACACAGCCAGAGCAGAACATTTGGTTCAGTATAGATGATGCTAACGTTCCTACAGTTTATCAAGCTAGTTGGTATATAAGTGACCAGTCTGAGGTATTTAGCTATGACTCTTAAGTGTACATATTTATTCTTAAACACACTTTCTGTGTATGTGTGTATGATTGTTTGTATATAGATGAAGAATTGTTTTGCCACTAATTCCATGTGCAAACATTTGTGTGTGTGCGTGCATGCGTGTGTGTGTGTGTGTGTGTGTGTGTGTGTGTCAATATGTATTTGGTGCATCTAAATTCTGTGACATTAACTTTAAAACCATGTTCCCGCTCAAAAATATCACATTAATAGTATCTGACATCTCTCTCTCTCTCTCTCTCTCTCTCTCTCTCTCTCTCTCTCTCTCTCTCTCCTTTCCAGACTGCGGATTTACAGCGCTGTAAACGTAACATGACAGTGGCTATTGGATTCTCACTGAAGAGAGCGTGCTCTCTGATTAGGTATGTAAAACTGAACATATGGTCTGCAACACAGAAATAAACAGACCATTTTACATAACCAGCCTCTGTGTCCATACACCTAACATAATTTAAATATTTATCTACAGAATTGTTATGATGGTTATGTGATGCTGTAATGCATTAACTCTGGTACTTTATATTCCCAGGGCCATTTTCTGTTTAGAAAGAGCTACACCAAGCTTAAAAGTTTGACGGTTTAATATTTTAATATTGCATTACAACTTGTAGACGACCTTTTTGACTGAGAAAGCAAAATAGACGGTGAGGGATGAGTTGATGTTTTTATTGAAATTTTTGTAAAATAATTAGTGATTGATTATTCCCACTAGTTAAATGAAACATTTTTGATCTAAATTGTGAACGTATTCAGTACATTTTAAAATTAGGTGTTTAATAAGGACATTTATTACAAGGACTATTTATTACACATTATTTGCGATATTATTCTAATTTAATTTGAAACACATTTAGACTGATTAATAATCACCATGAAAAATGGATTGTAAATAAATAGCTTTTTGGTGTTTAAGTGGTGTTTTAAAAGAACAGGTTGAGGAGGAGAAAAATCTGATTTAATCCGATTGTCGTGAATCACCCAAGCCATTGTGTGTGATGCTTTTACTTCCACTTGAACCGGCGCTACTAGGCTAATGTAGATAATGTAAAATGTAATGGAAGCTTAAAGCTTTCAGTTCAGCTTTGTGCAAACTGCAGGAAAAAAAACATTATTAATGCCAACCCTAGCACATTTGGCTCTGTAGGCAGTATTCACTGCTTCAGGTTATGAATCAAGCTTAGGGAGAGGTTTAACACTTGCATTTATTTGTTTTTGTTTCACTTGTATGTAAAATTGAGTAATTGAAGCAAACAAGAGTGAAATCTGAAAGAAAAGCTACAGACCTGTTTTAATCAGGTGTGAATTTTGATCTTGTTTTCTTGATGATGAGTTAAAAGATGCCCAAAGTTGGCTAGTGTCGCTGTGATTGACAACGGAGACAGAGTATGCCACCCCTCCCACTCAGAGAGCACAGCTCCTGGCCACGGATAGCTGTAGCATCGCTGGGATTCAAACTCATGATCTCCGGACAATAGTATTGATTTTTTTTAGAGCTAAATATTGAAACCCAAGCATTTCTACAAAATTATTTGATGCCATGTTCTGATTTTAGAGTGAGGAGTGTGTCATTGCCTTAAGGTTGCCAGGAGCAATAACTGATCTTTTAGTCCAGTGCACTGCTGAACTTAGAGCATTAATAATATAGATAAACAACCAATAAAATAAAAAATAAAATAAGGCAAAAATAAGACCAAATTTTGCAAGAATTCCAGCTGCCCTCTCAACAAACCTCTCATTTTCCTTGGTTGACCAGACCTAGAGGGGAAACACGTTTGCTGGTTGTCAAAAGTTGGAAATTGACACCTCTTTATTGTTTTTATGTAACTTTTTTTCATAGCTTGCTATCTATCATCCAGCATGTAAGATGAGGCATTGATAAAGAACTAAACTGAACTTCCATTCGAGAAGATGGCAGTATTGTTGTTAGCCTCACGGACATTGACATCCACATAGACAAGCTGTAAGCTGACAGATTCCTTAATGCTGCTGACCTCATTCAACGTATAGCATCTCTGTACTCTAGCACCCCATAAAGGAGGACTCATCTTGAGAGCTGGGCACAGGATTTCTTTTCACTCCTCCTTATACATCAAGCCAATTTTTACTCAGTCTTTCCACCATCATGACCCACAACCTTCACTTCATTTGTAACCTCCAGTTTTCCTCTTTGTCTACCCTCCACCGAACCCAGCGGTTCTTCTCTGTTGAAAATACCCTTTGCTGTACATGAACCACTTGCCCTGACAGTGTCTGTCATTTCACCAGAACTAGACATCAATAGAACAAGCTGGCCATTAACAACACTACAAGTATACATAAATTGTTTACCACTTATTTTGTTCATTTTTCCCTCCTTCACATCAACCACCCACATCCCACCGTTGCTGACCTTTAGAAGCCAGCTATCCCCCCCCCACACACACACATACACTGAACCTCCTCCTACATATAGCACAACACTATTTGTATTCAACCCCTTCACTGATACTGACATCTCTTCATCCCTGCTCCCCATCTCTCCTCAGATGTTACAGTATATCTACCATACACTAATCCCTACACCCACTTACACCATATACACAGCCTTCGTCTCAGACATATCCCCTGCCATATCCAAGAAGGCTCAATTTCTCTGCTTCTCAAGAAGCCAAAACAGCTCAAACAGCAAATAAAGAACCACAGCTCCTCCTTCTCTTCACTGAAATTTCTTCTTTCTTACTGAATGATCTGCTACACCCAAACAGTGAGGCTTCAAAATCAACCACCCCAATAAGACAACCATCTTGACTGTTGTGGCACCTTTCAGTCTCTAAAACTGCAAATTCTCAGTTTTTATACTGCTGGATCTGTCTCAAGATTGTCCTCCAGAGCACAGATTCTCAAACTCATCAGGGTCCCCAGTTGATCCAGATTTTTACTTTATCCCAATTCACAGAGCACAACATAGAGCAGAAATGTGGGGACTCTGAAGACTGGCTCTAGAGTGTCATGAAGAGGTGAGGAGAACAAGTCTGATCAATTGACGACTCGTGTAAGTCAAGGATGTCTGCTTGGTCCCCGATCTTCTCCTTGTACACCACTTTATTGAGCAAAATCATCTCATGGTTCTGCGCTACTGATACTTAATGCTAATCTGCATTAAAATGATGAACTGCGGGAATGGAAATAGGAAGAGGAAATATAGAGGGATCTTTATATTATAAATTTCCTGACAGATATCTCAGCCTGGTGGGAGGAGCCCCACCTCAAAATCAACCTCGGGATTCCTTGGAAAACCGAAAATCATCATCAAACAATAACATTAAGGAGAACCCTTGGTAGCATTCTCTTGGAAATATCCAGATTTGAACTCAGTAACATCATGAAATCACATTTTACCTGTCGGATTATTCAATAGTAATTCCTCATAATGTCAATAATGTCATATATCTTTAGCTTGTGATGATGTGTATCTTAGCTTGTTAAATCAATAATTGAAAGATAAATGTCTACAGACTGTTAAGTGTGTTATTAGTTACTAGAACAACTGTTATTAATCATGAGAATTAAAAAAATAATAATTATTGACATTTTAATGTGGTTGCATTTAACATTCATTTAACATTCATTTGTAAGATACACTGACTCCAGTGTAACAAAAGTAAACAGAACCCCCAACCAGCGAGGACCACAATACTATCGCAGAGCATTTTGCTTAAACCATCCATTTAAAGTTGCACTTTTTGAGAGTCTGAACTCTGGTCACAGCATTAAATTTTTAGTTTACTTGACCCCTTTTTAATGAGGTTGGTAAGAAAGGAGAGGTTGATGAAAACAAGAAGAAAAAAACGCCTTCACTAAACTGTGGGAAAATGTACACATAGCCACAATTAGCTTTCAGAATACATTATTTTGTTTTGGCCTGGAGGATATGGTATTATTTTAATTAGTTTTTTCTCATGCTCATATCTGCCAGAACAAACACCAAGATGTACCAAGCCACCGTGGTTATCTTTTCATGTGATCTTGTATATCATATTGTCACGTTGCCGTCAGAATCCATGCTGGATTCCACTTCCCAGAGTACACCACGGCCTACAAACATGGCCGCCAGTTTACAACTCTGATTATGTTCTTAATCCCCAGACTTCTAATCTGTCAAACCTGTTCACAATCACAGACTCACCTGTACCCTCACCTCAGCTCGCTGGTCTGGTTTTGACTTTGCTTGTTGACGTGCTTCATGTATCTTTAATGTTCTTTGCCCTTGCCAAGTTGTTTGCTGATCGCCTGACCCCTTTGTTTGCTCTTGACCTTGATATTGCTGAACGTTTTGGATTTTACTGCTTTCTGCTTTCTTAGACTGCACTTGTATCTGCCTACTGACTCTAACTGACAAATAAGTGTAGAAAATGGATCTTGTTATGTTATGTGATGTAAACCTCAATATTAAATTTCTTTTGTTCAAATTATTTTGATTACATTTGTTATACTTTTGTAACACCTGTCTGCAGTGGCTCCCCCACCTGTATGCCAAATGTGCACACTGTGTACCGTAGCAGTTGCACAAGGCAGGCTGGAGGTTTTGATTCGTGGCATATCGAAGGCAGTAGTGAACTTGAAGTGGAATTAGCAGCAGCCAAATTAGTCAAATAAGAAGCCAAATAAGAGCAGCTTTCGCATATGCGCAGACTGTCCTTTGACATGGCAACAAGGCGGCGTCATTACAAAAGTCCTTGGGCCATGCTTTTGGGCAAACCAAAAAAAAAAGTGAAGGATAAATGCTGCGGATATCTGATCTTGTTTTTCAGTATCTTTAGAGCAATCTGCTTAGGTTGGTTAAATATGAATTACAGCAGGAAAATGTTGATTTCAGACTGGTGAGTATTATTACCCGGGTTAGCTGCTGTTCTGGTGCCTATAATAAGCTAGCGACCAAAGTTTGAGTTTTGAACTCAGAACTATGGCAAAATGAGAGCCTGCTTACATCAGTAGGCCGAGATGGTTCCTCTATGTTTGCCAAAAAATGAGCTGCCTCCACTTGTAGGTTGTGCGTGGCACAACTATTTTGAGCGTACGTACCATGAACGAGAATCCTGCAGACGCCCCCGCCTGTCTGTTAAAGTTAAAAAAGATAAGTAACATGATCTATAAGTATCATCGTTGCACTGACTGTGATAGGAAATCAACACAGATATTGTTTCATTGTCAGTCTGATGGAGCATATCTTTGGAAAATATTTAACATTTTTTTAAATTTTATGATCCAAACTAATGCGGCATATCCACATTATTTATACATGATTGGTGATCTAAAGCATATCGTATAATTTCTATAATAATGACTTACGCAGGGACTTGTATGGCAGACGCTCCACATAATGTAAGCCTAATCACAAATGGATGGAAAAACATGTTGCTATTTAATAAAGAAAAACATATACAGTAATCATTAATATGGTGAGGTTTTCTGTGAAGAGACGTTTATTTAACATTGATTTTCGGAGTCGCCAGTGTCAGCGCTTTTTAACAGTCAGCGGTAAAGCCGTAACTTTACGTTTACTGCCACGGGAAAGTCTTCGAGATGGAGGGCATTGCACTTCATGGTTTCTCAGGAACTAGAGATGCATTTTTACTGTCTTATAACGTAAGTGAGAAGAGGAACTAATTTGTTTCATGAACGTTCCACAACATTAAATGTTACTATAAACAGACAAAAGGTATGATGTGTCATCCTTTAATAAGAAATATGTGAATTGTTGGCAAATTTATGCGGAATAAAACAGGAAGTGATATTTTTGGAAAATAATCAGCATCAGGAAGGTAACAAACACGCCACATATTACTGATTATTTTCCTATAACAGTATGCCCGAAGGTGTTTTATTCCCAAGGGCACACCTTCAGGAGAAGGAAACCAGGCAAATGCTTGGGGCCCCCAAATAATTTGGGAAAAGGGGCCCCTGATGGTCACTCATATTGGCACATTTTGCAATGACAACTATAAACCTCCTTAAACGTCCCATAAAGGCACTATACAGTGCACCGCCGCTGCCCCAAAAACTCCATAAGTGGGGGCCCCTTCGAGCTACCCTATGACAGCTGGATACTGTAGGACAGACAGCTAGCTGCCAGTAACTGTCATACATACAACATTCAGTGAACCATCAGTGCAATGAAACTAAACATATAAGCCTTTAACCTGTATACTCATAGATACTGTGTATTGTTCTGTGTTCATTTTGTTATTTATGTATTTGAAATGATTGTTTTGTCAAAAGTTAAGTTTATGTGGTTGTGTAGGAGCTCATGAATGCTCTCTTTCCTCTTTGGCGCTATTACCTCTAAGTGTCTAAAAGCCACACCCCTAAAATATACATGCCACTAATAACAGTGGTTTCAGGAAGGGCGGCTGGCTTTACCGCAGTACAACAAAACAACAACCACGTATGTTTTGCTCTAAATATTATCTCGGTGAGCCAACATCTTGGCACATCGTCCACCGAGAAGAGACCCCGTTTAGAGGACGACGAGTCACGGTCAGCATAGAACGTTTCATCAGTTGAGGCTAGCGTTAGCTCCAGTGTTAGCACACTCAGTGTCTCAGCTGACAGAAAAATCTAACAGTTTAACACACAGTTGGTTAAATATTTGCCTTGGCTGTTTTGCAGTACTGTCAGGTGGCAGGTAATAATAATAATAATAATAATAATAATAATAATAATAACTTTCATTATATAGCACCTTTCATACATTTAAATGCAGGTCAAAGTGTTTTAAAAAATTCAAACAAAATACACATAAAACATAGACACAAAAAGTAAAACAATCAGGAATTAAGAAAACATAAGAAAATAAGGATACATGTATGTAAAAAGATAAGAACTAACCAAAAGCG
Source organism: Gogo arcuatus (assembly GCA_028570945.1). Classification (NCBI taxonomy): domain Eukaryota; kingdom Metazoa; phylum Chordata; class Actinopteri; order Siluriformes; family Anchariidae; genus Gogo; species Gogo arcuatus. The sequence continues at coordinate 2,812,289 of JAOTRR010000043.1, read as the reverse complement.
AAAATAAAAAGCATTACAAAAAATGCAAGTAAAATAAACATAAAGCATACACAAAAATAAACCATCAGAAATTAAGAGAGCATAAAAGGATAAGAGGATAAGGATATATGTCGATAATAATAAGATAGGAACTAAAATAAAAAAAAAGTGTTTTGAGCTGCTTTTATTAAAATGTAAAGAAGAATGTCGAAACGCTGAAACACTGGTTAAACGCTGGCAAACAAGGTGCCTTACATAACAGGCAAATTAGTTTTTAAACAGGATAAGGTTTAAATGCACAGCTTCAACGCTGAGGCTGGAAGTGGATGGTGAGTGGGATGCAAAGGCTGGGTGGTGTGTTGATGGGGGCCTGGGGAGGTGGGGGGACCTCGATGGGCTTCTTTGCCTGGGGCCCCCTAGAGTCTAGGATGGCTACTGTTTATCTGTTTATTCCTTACTTAAAATAAATGCTGATTTTATTTGTGGACGAAGGATGAGAATGATGAAGACAACTTCTTGACACTATATGAACTATATTACCCAGATGACTTGACATATTTGGTTTAGAATAAAGGAAGTGTGAAAATATAAAACTGGGCAAAGAAAAGACATGTATCTACATAATCTACTAAGTGTTAAACTATGATTGAAGCAGAAAAGCCACTGCAGTTATAGACAGCTAAAGTTGAATCTGTATTCATAAACAGATGGTTTTCAGCAGTGGCCCCTCATTAGCTTCGAAAAGCTCATTTCGAACATTTTCCTTTGAATAGTGATTTTCAGAGTCGCTCCCTCTGCTTTCTGAGAGCACGAAAAACGGTTCTAATTAAAGTGCGCCCATACTCCTCTCCCACTCCTCAGGCTAATTGGTGACATTGCGGCTCGTTTTAGCCCAATTACTCTCCTCCTCTCTCTTCAGTGATTAGCAATCATCTTTCACTCTTTTCTATTTATCCTCTCATTTCCAGCTTGGGGCATTTAGTAATCCAAAATGAGTGAGTGAACTTTTCAAAGTCTTATCAACTGGGATGCTCATGTTAGCAGTCATGGTGCCAGTCGATGAATGTTGTATGATTTTAATTTGACGTCGTTCCTCCGCTACCTTCACTCTCTCCTACTCACTGTTTAATGAAGGCTTTCCCCTTATGTCTGTTAAGAGGAAAGAAAAAGATTGTTCTCAAATTACAGCTGATAACCATGGATCTATTATATACACACAGCACATTAGTGAAAAGAAGACTGCATATTTGTAGTGCATGGTTATAGTTATGTCTTTTAGGAATGTGTAATGAGTGTTCGTTGGGTCAGGCTGCCTGTAAGCTAGTTTAGATGAAAATAAGTACAGAAAACAAACAACTGCCATTTCTGTAATTGGTAAAAAGAACATTATTGATGTGTTATCGAACATACTCTGGTCTGCTATGATCACCCTGCTATCCACTGACTATACATCATATTTTGATGTATGCTCATCATGGTCGGGTGTGTTGTTAGAGGAAAATAATCAACAACGTCACAACGTAGTGTGATGTAGCCCAAGTTGTGGCTGTTACCATGCCACAGTTGATTATTTTACAATAACAGCACATCCTGAAGTGTTTTATTCCTCACATTGATCATAAAAAGATTGACAACTCAGAATAAAACACAATTAAAGTACACTGAGTTTTAATAATCAGCAATAAAACATGACGTGACATGATGTTGTCGTGTTGTTACACCCCATTACAAGTGCAAAGGTGGCTATTTTCTAATCTTTTTTTTTTCAATTAAAGAATGACATGTAATTGTTTTAGTTTATAGTTACATCCATGAAGCACATTATTTCCTGTTATCATATGTTATAAAACAGCATCAAGAATAGAATAGACAGAAAAGGTCGTGTCAAAATGTATGTAAGAATATATGAATTTATCTCTACGAGTGTACATGTAAGTTGGTGTGTGAGACTGAGACCATCTGTTTTATATGGATATGAGAGTTCTTCTACTTCCCAAGGTTTTAAGCATTATGTTAGCCAAAGTTATGTGAGTCTAACCGAATCTTTTTTCATACTCTGAAGCAGAAAAAAAGCCATCATCACACTTCTCATCAGCTTTCGCACTGCCCTTGGTTTAACTTGACTGGAGTCTGACTAATTAGCTACCGCCTCTTTCCGTGAGCACATTAGCCATCTTGTTCAAAGTTAATGACCCTCATCACTAAAAGATCTGATAAATATCTGAATCATTTTGAGATATGACTGGCCCTCTGGACAGAATTAATATTATATATTCCCCATGTTAATCTTTTCAGCCCTTATTTTAAGTGAATAATACTTTGTGTGTGTGTGTGTGTGTGTGTGTATCCATGGGACGGAAAATTTTATAATAGTCATAGCATTTTAGAGAACAAAATTTGTTTGAGAAAAGAGCCAAAGCTATAAACAATCGTCTGCCATTTTGAGAAACTTGCTAATTTCTACAGAAGTGATCAGAAAGTCATACCAAACATTGACCTTGGATTTGGATTTGGAAATGTCATCATACTTAAGCAGCTCCTCATGCATTTTATTTTCATATGGCTTCACAAGACTAAAGATTGCCTTTGTAGCAAAATATGCGTAATTTTACGTTTTTGTCTGGGAATTCCTGGCATGGGTTCATAAGACTGAAAGAGGGCTGTGTTTGAGTTGGTAGTGGAAAACAGTTGGCATAGCCTTGGGTGTCTCTTGCCCCTCTGATTCTGGACATTCAACTTTTGACTCTTAACTGGGCTCATGAGCCACAATCTGTTTTACTGCACTACCTTTTGACCTTAAAGCATATGCTTCATATTCAAATCAGTATGTAAGCACTAATAAATCACCTTACAATGCAGCAACTACTGGATTATGGATCTGTAAAAAAGTGACATAATAAGCGACATAAACAAAGTCTCCAGAGAAACAGCATTTTTCTTGCAACATGCTCTGCAAGTAAAGTTTTGAATTTTAACTTGTACTATGTCAGTGGAGAATCTGATGTACACATTGTAGAGTTTTACCTTTGAACTGCTGCTGTATAATCATAAAACTGTCCTGTGCTCATCCCAGGACTCTTATTCACAATATTCTCATATACTTTTATACACTTCGTTCTGTTTGTAGTATACATGTTGCAAAAGACTAATGATTTATATCACGAGGAAGTGTCACCCAGAAGAGGACGCGTTCTGCATGGTCATGTATGGAAATGTATCTGTATTGGCACATATCCGTGTCTTTCTCCTGCCCAGTAATTTATGACCTGTCATACTAGCTCTTATAACAAAACTCCCTCTCTGTCTCTGGCAGTATATCACAAATTGGCTATACAAAACTATTTAAGTGCTCAAGGAAACCTCCAATCTCAAATACATTAAATATGTTGATTTTGAAATATTTGTGTTAAGTGATAAAGGTGCTAGGGCAATATTGCTAGAGCAGTTAAAATGATGTTTACTAGGAGATAAAACTTCAAGGATCTCAAACAAAAGAGCAAGAGCTTGTTTTCTCATTCACCATTTTTGAGGGACATTTAGTATCACATGAATGAGAAATCGAACGTAGAAGTCGTGGAGACAGTAAAAATGCTGGACTCAAAGTCCCAGAACAAAATCTATATGACGCAGTTGCGCTGAGTTAGGGCAGAGACTTGGCTCGAATAGTCTGCGGACCAACATGTGACAAGCTTGATGGCGTTGACGGTGGTACAGTATTAGCATGAAAGTTTATCTGTTTGAGCAGAGTGTACACTCACTGGCCACTTTATTAGGTACACCCGTACACCGGCTGTTTGATGCAGTTATCTAATCAGCCAATCCCTTGACAGCAGCACAATGCATA
>JAOTRR010000043.1:2776727-2788114 GCA_028570945.1 Gogo arcuatus | reverse complement strand
CTGCTTTTATTTACATTTTACACAGCATCCCAACTTTTTTGGAATTGGGGTTGTATAAGTCATTAGCTAGATTGTTTGTGGCATCCATATTTCCAGGTCTAGCAACAGTTTCTCAAGTCTGTAGTCAGCATGCTTTCAGGAGTTTAATTTTTTACCTTTCTGTGTCAAAATTATGATGTCGCTGAATCCTTACATTGGTTGTGGTGATTTACAGTGCAGACATCTACCTGGGAGACTCCAGACAGAGAAAACAGCACACACACACACACACACACACACACACACACACTTACAAGTGCCGCTTAACTGACAGATAGCAGTAGCAAAAACAGCTGCTGCAATGTACATAAGCAAATACAAAAACAACCAGACGACAAAAACAACGTTGTCCCACATGGCTTACTCTGAAAAAGCAGTCCAACATAACCATCTGCTCCTGTATTCTGTATAGTACACTTCAGAAACACACAACACAAACCAATACACACCACAAATCAGTAACAAGCTCTGGCACACGACAAGACTACTGTGGATTGTTCTGGAATGCTACACGGGTGACGCAGACGCTGTACATGCTCTTGTACATTTTGTCCAGTTTGATTTTTTTTTAACATAGTTGAAAGAAGAGCATCTTTACTGATCTGTTCACAGCTGTTTGCTCTTCAAGGTCAAGAGTGCATGGATCCTCTGATTACAGTTTTATGTTATAGCACTTTGTGTGCTATAACTTTCCTTCCTTTTGATCATGCATAATATTATCACATGCACTTAATTTTAAATATACAGTCCATAATTTGTCATTTTAATATGAAGAGATTATATATTGTGATTTCCTATATCTAATATATTGATGTAAGGGATTACATGACATAGCTGAACATTTTACTTTCAGTAATGTTTCCTTCTACATAATCCAGCACAACACAACAGACATTTTAAAGATTTCTCAATTATGTAATTGCAAAGAGCAATTTCTTTTCTGCTGAGTAAAAGCACTAAAAATGTTTGTGTTTCTGTTCTGTTAAAAAGGAATATGCATGTCTGCATTAGCCAGCTATTGAACAGCTATTGGCATGCCACATAGCCCATAACCCGAATACATTTTATATTTACTAAAAAAAATGCAGAAAAATAGAAGTTTGAGCACTGAAAATGTGGAAAGTATGAAAATGACTCATTGATAATGTTTCTATTTGTTAAGTGTTGATCTATGTATCTTACATGTAGTTACGCTTCATTTGATACATTTAGTGAACTATTAACAAGTTCCTGTAGTCTTTAGTTTTTGTGGTGTCTTTATTGTGAGAGAGCAATTTACTCTTGCTCTTTATTCTACAAAGAATATTGCAAATGCATGATTGCATTGACTGGGAATCGAACCCGGCGAGAATTCTACCTGGCGTGCTGAAGATGGACTCGGCAGCGCTTGCAGTTAATGTGCTGCAGATGTGCAAAAAAAAAATTCTTTCTCTCTGCTCAGCTGCATGGTTCACTATTTCTGTTTCAGATTTTCCTCAAAGCAAGGCCGATTCTTTATTATTTCCTTGTCATGTTTAATTAACCCATTGTGAACTCTGGGCTCTGTGGCCCTGCTTGTCCTGGTGCATTTATACATTTTCTAATGGCTGTCTTCATCTCCGGCCCAGAGCCCAGCACATACAGCCTTCCTTCTGTTTCTCTATTAGATTAACACGGAGTGAATCAGGCTTCTGGAGGCCTCGGCCAGGTGGTCAGCAATGAAGGGAGGTTCACTGGGAGACTGGGCTGAGAAGCAGAGCAAAGCTAATTGCGACAAGTCTTCAGAACTGGACAAGCAGAATAGAATATTATCTCTGTGATATCTGTGTCGAGAGCCACAGACGTATGTTGCTGGTTCTGTTGTTGGTTTTAGTGTTAATACTCGTTAATACTATTTTTTTGAGTAAGACATGCTTACTAATTTATCCATTGGGAATATTGTACAGACATTACAGTCATGCCAGGAAAGCTATTTTGAATTTATTATCACTACATCACAGTTCATATCAAAATAGTACTGAAAAACAGTCGCTGGAACATAGTGCTGCTGCTAGAGGTTCATTGAATAACATTAAGGAAAGCCCAAAAACATGCAGGACGAACATACAAACCAATAAAACAAATTTGAGACCACAGCAGAGAGATATGCTGCCTCATACACAGTGCATAGTTGTAAATAAAGTGGCTCTGGAAATAAGATGTTGCTTTTGTGGATTTTGGGCCAGTTTGAATAGAAATATGGTAGAAATATGTTTTTATTTTGCAGCTCAGTAAGATTCTAAAATAAAAAAAAGAAGACAGCACAGCTGACGAACAAAATGTGCTGTAAATTACCTTCAGTTAAAGCTGAATCTGCACTTTGAGCTCATATTCATTATTTAATTTCAAGTACAATACACAGTGATAGACAGCTGAAATAACAAAAACCTTGTCAATGTCCAAATATTTATGGATCAAGTATTAAACATCGCCAGAATTAAAAGAGACGGTACTGAGAACTGAACTGCAGCGCCCCCTTCAGGACATTTCAACACATTCTCTGTTCAGCTTACTTCAGGATTCGCAATTGTGAATGGAGGTAAGTTATTTTATTAAAGAATTACATCCTGTTTCAACTCAGTATATCCTCACTCTTAATCTTCTTCCGGCTGTTCCCGTTAGGGGTCGCCACAGCGGATCATCATGATCCACATATTTGATTTGGCATAGGTTTTTCTATCAGTCTATCTGGGCACTAAGTATGCACTGGCTTGTGCAACCTCAGTGGCTGGGTATTTTTACCTAATCTGCATGTCTTGAACTGTGGGAGGAAACCCACGCAGACACGGGGAGAACATGTAAACTCCACACAGAAAGGCCCTCATCAGCCGTGAGGTTCGAACCCTGAAGCTTCTTGCTGCACCACCGTGCGGCCCCTATTTCACCAATTTTAAATGAGTACTAAATGAAATATTTCAAATTAAGCAATGGGAGCATTCTATGCACAAGCAAATAACCATAATGTAAAATAAATACAATATAAAATAGATAAAATACCTGTTCTTCAAAGGCCACAAGCTCTATGAGACTGTTGAAGATTCTCTCATGACAGGTATTACCCACATGAGGAAGGGCCTTGAACCTCGGATCAAGTGCTGTGCATTTGTGGAGGAAGTCCTGAAGAGCAGGGTCCAAGTGTCTGTCCACCAGGTTCCCTCTGATGGCAGCCTTGACTGTCATCTTCACTTGGTTCCATGGATTTGAGAATCTTTGTTTTTAGAGGCAGAATCTGTGAAACTCATGGTGTGGTTTCAGTGCTCATCAGTGTTGGCAGTTTTCAGGGGTTTACGGATCTCAATTACCTCCTCTGTCACTCTCACATCTTGGTCAGACAGTGTGATTATGTCTTTGTTCTTCTTGAGGGCTTTTTCTGTCAGTGCTGAATAAACAGCAGCTTGCTGCTCAAGATATCTCTCCGCCATATCATGATTGATTCCTGTTGCTTTATGTGATGCTAAATTAATTGTGGGTGTAAAGCATCCAATTCGGGGGCCCAGTCTAACTTCACTGATTGAGTTCACAATATTTCTATCTTTGTCTGTTGTGACAGGAATTTTACTCCCGGGCCTCTCCAACTTCCATTTGGACACTGCCTTAGCACAGTGTCAGCACAGCAACTCTGACAGATATGTGCTTGTGTGCTCTTCATAAACGGGGCGAGTTTGCAGAACATGGCTTTTCATGTTCCACTCAAGGGTTATGAAGTGAGCAGTCACTGTTAAATAGCTCTCAATAGCCCTAGATGTCCACCCGTCGGTGATGAGAGCAAGGGTTGATGCCTCGGATAAGTCACAAACAACTACAGCTTGTACTTGTTTATAAATGGCTGGTATGACTTGCCGGCTGAAATACGGGTCAGAGGGAACGTTGCACCGGGGCTCAATCACTTTCAACATGTGTTTAAAACCTGTATTACCTACAACTGAATATGGTCACAGATCCAATGCGATAAAAACATCTACGATGTTTGTTATTGCTTTTGCTGGGTCTGAGTTAGTAGGGAGAGGCTGCATGGGGAGCAGTCTTTGCACTCCACTCTGTTTTTTCCTTGCACCGGTGATATTCACATTTGGATGATGCCATCTCAAATGAGTAATCATGTTCAACTTTCTGCCAGCAACATACCCGATTTCAGTCGAACAATGGTGGCACGCTGCCTTTGTCTTTTCCACTTGTCTTTGCCCATTGCTACTGTATTTCACTGGAAAACTGAAATGTTCCCAAACAGGAGACCTTAAGGATATGGGAGGGTCCTCATGTTCTGGCTTTGCGGTTGCCATACTTACGAGGCTGCATCACTGAACGTGCTAATTGCTAAGTTGCTAAGTTATGGCTCCATTATGGAATCAGAAAGGAAACTGAGTTTATCATTTTAGTTCAGCACGTAGAAATGTAGAAAAGAGGGCACCCTGTAGCTTGTCAAGTATCGCCTTATTTGTTAACGTTTCGGTCGACTGACCATCAGAGCCTAAAAAAAGTTCTGCCTGGTTAAAGCTAGACTATATTCATTTGAATTACAATGAACACTGAACCGAACGTAATGTACCAAACAGCACAATTCAAACCGTTACACTCCTAACTAAAAGCCGCCAGTAAGAGGATGTCATAGGATTCAGTGATTCTCACTGAACAGCTACAAATTATTAATAGAAATAATATAAATCGTTCACATTAATATATTCCCATATTCACAATATTCACATTAATTAATGTAATGTTAGCAGCCTACACATGTTGTACCTGGATTCTCATACAGTGAGTTGCAAAGCTATCACATGCTAATGGACAGAAAAACATATTATTACTTGAAGCAAACTTTGATGAGTTTGAGATTCCATGTTGTCTACTTTTACCCGAAGTGTGATCATAAACAAAGGGATTAAATTTGTGAACATCTCTAACAAACAAGAAGTGAGAATTTACTTAATACTACTACTACTACTACTAATAATAATAATAGCAATTTAAAAGTTACCAGTGTTTCTAAGTGTGCATTATGGAAATTGAGTACTCCCATAGCCAAAAGAGAGAGTAAGGTAAGTCCATCCCTATACAGATATAGATATATTTGTAGATAATATAGATTGCTATCCATAGCATGATACAGATAGAGAAACAGAAGAAGAGACAAAAAGAGATAAACAGCAGTATAGCTCTAATTAGCCAGAACCAGACTCCACTCGTGCTAACATCTGCTGTAATCACCACGGTGCTGCTCTCGAAATGAAGAGGCACTCTCACACGCAAGAATCAAATGAGTACAAGAGTCTCTAACGTCTTTCCTTCTAAAAATGACTGATGACCAGCCCAGTCTCAAAGCTAACAGTGACAGAGGATTAAAGGCTACAATATGGATATGGTGACTTAGCTCATAGTGAGTGTGTTGATGCTTTAAACACATTTTCTTGAGGCCATGATCATCTTTTGGTGGGCTAAGTTATGGATTTTTACATGTAATCTTATTTGTTACACCAAGATGTCCCAAAGAAAAAAAATCATTTGTATACAGTGGGTTTGGAAAGTTCACTTTTTGCACACTTTATTACATTATAGATTTATTTAAGATTGATAAAATTTACATTTTTGGCCATCAGATTACACACATTAACCCATAATGACAAAGCAAGAACAAGCTTGCAGCAGTTTCAGTTTCAGGTATTTTTTTGTTTTTTTTTGGTTTACAGACTTGGATTTAGGCAGTTTTATCCCTTTCTACTGACAGATCCTTTCAAGATTTGAATGGGGGCAGCTGTGAACTGTCTCTCCACAGGGGTTCAAGTCTGGACTTTAGCTGGACTGCTCAAGGACATTCAGAGACCTGTCCCGCAGCCACTCCAGTGTTGTCTTAGCTGTATGCTTTGGGTCGTCGTCATGCTGAAAGGCAAACCTGCGTTCCAGTCTGAGGTTGTTTGCACCGGAGCAGGTTTTCTTCAAGGATCTCGCTGTATTTGGTCGCAGTCCTTCCCTCAATTCTGACCTGTCTTCCTGTCCCTGCAGCTGAGACAGTACAATGCTTCACCATAGGGAGGGTATTAGCCATTTGATCAACAGTACCTGTTCTCTTCACCAGACATTGCATTCAGAGTTCAGCCTTCAGCCAAATGTTACATTTGTTCTCATTAAGGATCTTTTCGCTCATGCTCGAAGTCATTTAAGTCCCTGACATATGCATTTTACTCAGGAGTGGTTCTGTCTTGCCACTTTAGCAATGAGGCCTAATTGATGGAATATTTCTGCAATGGTTTTCTTTCTGACAGGTTCTCTGATCTCTGTGGAGGGCTTCTGAAACTCTGTTAGAGTGACCATTGGATTCTTGGATACTGGACTTCCCTGACCAATGCCCTTCTAGTTTCGTTATTGAGTTTGGCCAGAGCCAGCTCTAGGAGGACTCTTTGTGGTTCCATACTTATTCCATTTCACAATGACAGAGCCCACTGTGCTCCTGGGAGCACTGAGGGCTTTAGAAATGGTTTACTTTACTCTTGAGTCCAATTTTGTCTGTTTTTTGTGACCCCATATTCAATTTCATTTTCATGTCTTGTTCCTTTTAATTAAGACTTTGTCATACTCAGTTTTTTTTATGGCATTCTCTACTTTCCTATTTTTTCCCCAGCTGCTTGTGCTATTGCAAATTGCATAGTTGTGTTTTAATATATTGACCTACCTGTCTATACTGCCAATTGTTAACTGTTAATTGTTAACATGGTTAGTAAAGAAACACTTCTGTGTAAACAAGGAACCAGTGTTTTTGACGCCCTTCCCGAGGTGAACAGAGAAATTATCATGGATGTAAGCTCACGTATATGGTTTAAATGGATCCAACTGCCTCTAACTCCCCATTGATCCATATTTATTATGAATATTGCCAAACTGCGGCCTCTGATTAATAGCTCTGATGAGCTCATAGAAAAGAGTAGTGCAGGCAGTACTGCACTCTTATTTCGAGAGTGGGACCACAGCCCAAGATTCTTACCAATTAAAGATCCTCCAGCCTGGCAACATCAGTGCGAGCTCACTGGTGAAATATGATTCAGCAGATTGATAGCTTAATTTCTAGATCCCCACTTAACAGAGAGCCAGACCAGTCAATCGACAATCAATATCAATCTGTAGCTGTTGCTGTCAGGCGTTGTTGCAGTGTCCCATGGGAACCCTGACGGTAAAGTAATACTGAAAGCAGGAATAAGATGAGGGTAAGATTCTGCACTCTGTCCAGAAGATCACGTGAAAATAAAGATGGAACAATTTCAGTGAGATGGAAATAAAAGCCAGACATTGCTGTGTAAGCCTTCTTTCCTAGAGATCTGGAGAATAGAATATCTATTTCTTGGAAAAGAGTAGTGAATGAAATACATGAAGTCAGCACTAATTAGAAAGTGGATACCCAACTGTATACAAATTGCCGTATCATTCTCATAGGCATGTGCCAATACAAACCCCTCCAGCACTATTCTCAGCCTTCAAAAAATTGGCAAACATTATTGTATAAAATATTAAACCAGGAATCCAAAATTTCCACTCAAACAATATGAGAAAGTAGTAATCTTTGTTCTAACAAAGATTTGGGGCACTTTTAGGGGTTCTGAGTCTTTTGTGAAGATTTGAAGACATGATTTCTGTTAAGTACAGTCTGGGTCCATAAGTAATGGAACAGTGACCCAATTTTGCCTCTGTATACCACCACAATGGGTTCAAAATGAAGCAATCAAGAAGTAATTGAAGTGGAGACTTTCAGCTTTAATTCAGGGGGTTTAACAACAATGTTGCATTACCCGTTTAGGAATTGCAACCATTTTTTTAAATAGTCCCTCCATTTTCACATTCTCAAAATTAATTTGACAAACAAACATAATTATATACATATAAGGATTATTTTTAATACTTATGATGCAAATTCTTTGCAGTCAATGACTGCCTGTAGTCTAGAACCCATATACATCACCAAATGCTGAGTATCCTTCCTTGAGATGCTTTGCCAGGCCTTTACTGCAGCCACCTGCTTGTTGGTGGGTCTTTCTGCCTTTAGTTTTGACTTCAGTAAGTGAAAGGCATGCTCAGTTGGGTTGAGGTCAGGAGACTGACTTGGACATTGAAGAACATTCCATTTCTTTGCCTTAAGAAGCTCTTGCATTGCTTTTGTGATATGTTTTGGGTCATTATCCATCTTTACTGTGAAGTGCCATCCTGTCAGTTTTGCAGCATTTGACTGAATCTGACCAGAAAGTATAGCTTTATACACTTCAGTATTCATCCTGCTACTTCTGTCAGCAGTCACATCATCAATAAACACCAGTGACCCAGTTCCACTGGCAGTCATACATGCCCTTGCCGGAACAGTGCCTCTACCATGTTTGACAGATGATGTAGTACGCATTGGATCATGAGCCCTTCCTTTCCTTCTCCGTACTTCTTTCTTCCCATCATTCTGCTACAAGTTAATCTTGAACTGAACTGGGCAGGCTTTTTTAGATGTTTTCTCGGCCTTTCTGTTCTTGAGTGTTTCCAAGGATTTGCATCTTGAGGTAAACCCTCTGAATTTACATTCATGGAGGCGTCTCTTGATTGTAGACTTTCAAAATCATATGCCTACCTCCTCAAGAATGTTCTTGACTTTGCTAGATGTTTTGAAGGGGTATTTCTTCACCAAGGAAAGAATTCTGCCATCATCCGCTTTAGTTGTCTTTGGTGGTATTTGAGGCCTTTGGGGCTACGTTCACATTACTCAGGATGGGACTCGAGAACCAGTTCCAGTTGAGAACTGTTTCCAAATTGTCTGATCCATCGGAATCGTATGCCTTCGAGGTTATCAGTTCCTTTTATCGATGCCGGCATGTTTTTCTGACAGTTGCGCTTTGCAAAAACTCATGCATCATGATCTTAAACTCTGCATCTATGCTGCTGGAAACTTGCAACAAGAAGCAGTCATGGTGGACAGGAAGATACGGTGCAAAGCATGGAGAGGAGATAATGGCTTCTTGTGATGCGTGGGTCAGGGTTTTTTAATACCCGCACCCGACCTGACCCACAGACCCCCAACTTTAGTCTGTATAGCGAGGGCGTCCATATCATAGAGTAAGAAGATAATGTTTTCTTAACAAGCAAAATACAACTCTCTCTCTCTCTCTCTCTCTCTCTCTCACACACACACACACACGTTGCATCTTTCACATCTTAGTGGTGAATTTTAACAAAATAGCGACCTACTGTCTTTTAGCCTACTATTTGACTACGCTGTGTAGAAAAAGAGTGGAGACCAGGTCCAGGATTTAACCTATTTCTGTGCGCAAACTTAGCATTGCCCATTTGTAACTTTTCTCTGATTAAGTTGGCCATATCGTCAGTGTAAGCCTGACTAGCTTCTTCTTTCTGACCCCCCCCAACAAAAAGCGTTTTGGCGATGTATTTTAAACAAAAGCTGTGGATACCGCAAGTGAAACCTATTATCAACCTGCGCATGCGTACCCTCCAGTGCATGCGTGTGCACGTATGTGTGTTTGTGTGCGTGTGTGTGTGTGTGTGTGTGTGTTTGAAAAAGGGAGAGAGGATGGAAGGTGGACTAGTAATCACAGCCCAGCTTATTGTACACAATTCTTAGAGCCTATAATGCAATTAGCCCCAGTCGCATGCAGTGTTTCTGTAAGTTATTTCTAACTTTAGTTGGAACACTGCTTTGCCACTTTTTGACCCGCCCCACCTGAACCCGTAATATTTTTCAAGTAAGCTAGCCTGAATCTGCAGGACCCACAGGTTATGGATCGACCCGCACATCACTGGTGGTTTCATTTCACAAAGAACTATGACAACAGTGCTACTTGCAATGTGTGTGAAATGATCATTTCAAGTAAGGGTGGAAACACCAGCAATATGGTGAAACATCTTTCGATGCAACATGGGCTAAAGTTCCAGGAATGCCATGTATTTGACTCTTATTAGGCAGACGTTCCACACTGTGTTAATAAAACCGCTGCATTGACACTGAAAACCTGTGTAGGCTTACATTTTCCACACAGAACATTGATCAGGAATCGATAAGATCAGATCCGATCTGTGTGTCTGTGTAGCAACCCTCATTTTCAGTCTTATTCTCACTGGTTGCAAAAGTAATGACATTGCACCCAAAAGTAGAACTAGTTGACATAAACAAACCAAAATGGAGGGTAATGAAATGGGCTTGCTTATTTACCACATAGCAATTAACCATTCAGCGCAGGTTTTATAAAAAATAATGAGACCACATCAGAGACGGAGGAGGCTTGCCTGCGCCGCTTTATTTTGTGCACCACCAAACTAGTATGTTTCCTGTGTGTGCGATGTAAACATGAACTTTACATGGCATCAAAAGGCACAGATGTTAAAAAAAAACTGAAATCTGATCAGAGCAGTCAGACCTAAATGGATTTGCAAAAAAATGTGATTTGAATTGTATTTCAAACCACATGCAAATGTGGTTTGAAACGGATTTGTAAAAATCGGATCGCATATGATTTTTGGCTGTTCAGACTTGCTACACGTGCTCGGATTCCAATCAGATATGCACATAAATCAGATTTTGACTGACAGTCTGAACATAGCCTAACAAGTCTGCTAACCTTTAGCTAGCAGCCAAACCTGTGTCGAAATGGGCCAATTTCGCTGACACAGCCAAATATCAAGCAAGTGCAGGAAAACAAGACATAGCAAGGCAGCTAACGTAATATAATTTAACTAGTCCAGCAGCACGGTGTCTGTCTTGCAGCCTTTTATCTCTCTTTGCTCTCGCCAATGAGTAAAAGCCAGTCCAAGATTTATTGTTGTCCGGTCTCTTGTTCTGCTCAGTCAACGTACCATTAAAACAATTCTGAAGTTGATGTTTTAAAGTAAAATTCCTACATAATGCTGCTTTAACAACTTATCATCACATGAAATGATGTGATTTTTCACAGATGAAACTTGGTGACAGTTAAACGTTTAAGAATTTGTACAATTGTGAACAATGTTTACATTTGTTTGCTTTGCAGTTTGCTTGTTGTTCAGACAATAACTTGTGAACCAGTCAACATGATGCACCGATGAATCACTAATCATGTTAGACTCGTGCATTAGCGTGCACCCAGTGGCACCTCTTCAATGTACGTGTAGCCTTCATTTCTCCATATGGAGAAAGCACAGAGGGAAATAAAGTAATGTTGTGGTTTATAAGGAAATGGCTCATGCATGTGGGCAGTCCCTAGAGAAAGGCTTTAGAATTGCTGTTTAATGCTAAATGTTGTGTAAAGGTGTGGAAAGATATTAGTGCTCCCCAAAACACACACACACACACACACACACACACACACACACACACACACACA
>JAOTRR010000043.1:2653378-2665410 GCA_028570945.1 Gogo arcuatus | reverse complement strand
AGAGAGAGAGAGAGAGAGAGAGAGAGAGAGAGAGAGAGAGAGAGAGATGGCAGAACCAGTTAGGAGTGCACATTCGCAAAAATGAGGATGCAGATACCGTAAAGGAGGACAAAATATTTCATCGTGGAATACAAGTTTCTCCATCATGTGTGATCACGGTTTGATGTGCGAGACCTTTTCAGAAGCCTTGTTCTTCTAAAACCAGTCACACTTTCAATGGCTTAGACACACACACACACATATCTTTTGTGCAAGGCTTTATGGATCCGTGGACAACCAAACGTCTGAGAAGGGGGAAAACATTATGATTACCAGTGTTTGTGCACTGTATTGACTTTGATAGATTTCTGCTCGCCCCAACTTCCATCCTTTTGAGGGCGTTTGTAACTTTTTTAAATAATGGGTGACATAAAAAATGTTCTTTGGAGTAGAATGAGACATTTGGACGATGTTGTATTATTAGTTCCCTCTTTCAACTGGCCATTGATGAGTCTCTCCATACCACTAGGATCAACCCCCCCCAACCACCCCATCTCTCTCCACCCGCCTGCTCTCATGAAGCTTTCTGAAACGACATGTTTATTTAACATTCATCGAAGGAATCTCCAGTGTCAGGAACTTTCTCGTTTCTTGGTCACGTTAAGAGGAAAGAGGAGGGCCATGTACTCAGAAGAGCTTTGGAGCTGGAGGTAGAGGGAAGGAGACCAGTTGGAAGACCGAAGAAGACCTGGAGACAGTGCGTGGAGGAAGACATGAGAAGGATGAACATCAGGGAGGAGAGTGTATACGATCGCCAAGAGTGGAAGAGACTCATAGCCCGTCCAACCCCATAAGGGAAAATAAGGACGTTAAATGAAAAGAAGAAGAAGACGAAGAAGAAGAAGAACCTTCTCCAACATTATATGTAACTAGAAATTGATTTAAAAAAATACAACATGTCCTTCAATTTAATCAATTTTAAATATCTAATTGTTGGCAAACTGCTGAAGAACTAAACCATTCAGGACTTGCTGCTATGAGAAAAATAATCAACTTTGGAGTGGTAACAGTAACTCTGCTTCTCGTCACATCACCCTGTCATATTTTCCTTCCATAATACATATTTTGTTAAATTATCATCTTTAACCCAGTGAATACAAAGATGTTACATAATAATAAGACTTAATTTGGAGCCAAAAAGGATATATGACCAAAGGTATATGGACACCTGACCGTCATGTATGCACATGTGCTTGTTCCAAATCCATGAGCGTTAATATGGAGTTGGTCTCCCTTTTGCTAATAATGGGAATGCTTTCCACTAGATTTTTTTGGGGGGCGTGGCTGTAGGGATTTGTGTTCATTCAGCTCCAAGAGCATGAGTGAGATCAGACTGATGTTGGGTGAGGAGGTCTGGGGTGCACTCAGTGTCCCTGTCCATCCCAAAAGGTGTTCAATGGGGGTTGAGGTCAGGGCTCTGTGCATGACGCTCCATCTGAGTTCTTCCACTCCAACCTTAACACACCATGTCTTTGTGCACAGGTGCATTGTCACTGTCATGCTGGAACACGTTTGGGCCTCTTCTGGTTTCAGGGAGGGAACAGTGTATGAAGACACTCTACACAATTGTGTGCCTCCAAAATTGTAGCAACTGTTTGAGAAATGTTGTGTGATGGTCAGGTGTCCATATACTTTTGACAACATACTTTTGCATGTTTGAGCTGAACCACAAAACAGGAATTTCCTTTAATGGGCCAATTTAAGGAATATTCACTGATGTCTCTGGTCAGCGGGTGCTTTTTGGGAAACAAGATTCCACTGAAAACTATTAATCCAAAAGTTTAAAAAAAAGTGTATAGACATTGACTTTATAGCATACAATTCCTCAAGGGCCAGACAGCAGTTACCACTGAAATACATTCTAATGTTTGATAGTAGGCTAAAACAAGCTTCGCAGTTGGTTAGTGAATAAAAATATTCAGTTCAAGTTTCTGGCCATGACATTTACGTTGTGTGAAAAACTACCAAAAAGTGCATAAATACAGTTTTCAAGTCTTATGAACACTTCAGTATGACAAAGTGTAACAATTAATGAATGACTACAAACTTCATCAATTCACTTTGAATAATGCTAATGTAACAGCTACAAGGTTTGTTTTGTTTTTTTTTTTGTTTTTTTAGCAAACATCAGCCATCAATGATCATGGCTGAATGAACTTGGGGTAAGTGCGAGGGTTCAAACAGGAATTTAAGTGGTTGTGGTGGGGTGCACTTCTTTTAAAATCAAATTTGCCAAAAATATGTGAAAGGTGTGTGTTATATAACCAATTTGTCAATGCTGATTTTATGTGTCATCTAATCGCCTGGTCTGAAGTAATACATGTACAATTCTGAAATTATTTTTCCATATAAAGTTTTGTAAAACTGTATTACATTATTATTTATATTGCTGTTATTATTATTATTATTATTATTATTATTATTATTATTATCACCACTGCTCTATGGTATTATTTACATTTCCATCAAATTCTACAACACACCCTCAGCCCTGTTTGTCGTTAAAATAAACCAGAGCTCAGTTTCCCAGAACTTTTGTGTTGTGTAACAGCTCAGTATGGCAAAGCTCCACTATTGTGAATGTGCTGCGTTTTTTTTTTTTTTTTTTAAGACCACAAAGAGATCCATCTTAGTGGCTCTACTGATCAAACATCCAGATCAACGAGGATTCCGAGGATTTGTATCGGACTTATAAGTACTCCCTGGGTGTCCAAGAGATACGCCCATGTGGACGGAACTAGAAATACAGAGATAAAGAGGAATTTTTGTTTGTTTGTTTCTGAATGGTGTGTATTTGCATGATGTAATTACTTTCTCTTGTATCTCCATCTCTCTACGTCTCTCTGAGTAAAACGTTCTTCTAAGCAGATTACACAGCACTCTCAAACTCGTTCAGTCCTCTAGATACGTTTAATTTCAGCTCTCGCTTCAAAACAAGTCCCTCAGCAGACTGGCACTCATCATTAATTTCCCCACAAGTTCACACCCACGTTGCCTAAACATGGCGTCTCTCCAGCGCTGACTCTCCCACAAACGAACCGCTTCTCCGTTCTCAAACGGCCGGACGCAATTCTCAACTCCAGCTGTTTCGATTTACTGAGTTTTCCCCAATCGTCAGCACACAACACAACAGCACGGGATCGCTCAAGCATTTCCCGGACACCGCTGGGGAAATTCACCTCCATGATAAATGATGACAATCATAGGTGAAGATCATCTCAGAGCAAACGGTATGAGAATAAATGAGTTGATCCGTTTTGTGGCGTGAGTGGAAAGTTAATTGTAAATGTTTGGTGTGTGACGTTCACTTGAAGAAAGGAGACAGTTGACTGGGTTACGTTGAAGGTTATGATCTGGGTAGATCATCAGTATATCACTCTGAAAGATATAGCTTGGTTCAAAAATAAATAAATAATTTAAAAAAAAATTCCACTTCGTCCAAATGTAGTCACTTCGCCAAGATACACTTGGGTACTAATTTACTGGAGGTTCAAGTAATGGATATCTATATCAGCCAAAACATTTTCCCATAAATCTTTCCTTGCATAAGTATTAACCCCCACTTTTCCACATTTTGTACCATCACAACCTGGAAGTGGTCTCAACTGGGATTTAAATGGGGAAAACAATCAGTATAATTTGGAAAATTAGTATTCACCCCTTTGGGGCCTTTCTGTGTAGAGTTTGCATGTTCTCCCCGTGCCTGTGTGGTTTCCTCCAGGTGCTCCAGTTTCCTCATACAATGCAAAGACATGCGGATTGCTCTAAATTGCCCATCTGTGTGAACGGCTGTCTGTCTCTCTGTCTTAGCCCTGCGATAGACTGGCGACCTGTCCAGGTTGTACCCCGCCTCTCGCCCAGTGTCAGCTGGGATTGGCTCCACTCACCCACAATAAGAAATGAATGGATGGATGACGAGTTGGAACAACCCAGATTTTTTTTTTTTTGAGAACACTCCAAAACAAAGAGCACCATGAAGACCAAGGAGCTATTGAAACAAGTCTAAGACAAAATTTTGGAAAAATATTGATCAGAGTTTGGTTATAAATAAAACATCTCAAGCGATAAACAACCCAAGAAGCACCATTTAATCTCTTTTTGAAAAAAATGGAAAGAATATGGCACAACTGTGACTCTGTCTCAGAGGAGGAGGAGAAGGAGGAGGCTGTCCACCAAAAGTCAGTGAGTGGGTAAAGAGGGGATTAGTCAGAAAAGCAACCAGGAGGCCAAAAACAAAACCAAAGGATACAGGGAAATGAGCAGGAGCAACTATACAGTAAAGGGTATATTGACTATTATTATTCATTCAGTTTGTCTTGTCATTACAGTATTATCCCAATACTTTTGCAAAAAAAGTCTTGAAAGAAAAAAATCTTGAAAGATGAAGAGTAAATTGCTTTATCAAGAAGTTCCTCATGGTGACTCTTTGGAAATTTTCCACAATATCCCGTGTACCGTCTCATATCCTATTCAGCCTGAGCTCTGATCAAACTGAAGTACACGATACACGATTTAAAACCTAAAAGCCTGAGTTTAATGATCCTGCTTAATGAGGTGGGCTGTAATGATGTTATTGAGAGAACTCTGTGCATTTGTGATTCCTCAGGTTCAGCGCATGGCAGATGGCAAACGGTCACATGACCCCATCCCGGCATTCCGGCTGACCTTTATCTGAAGCGAGAACAGGTGTCTGCCTATATACATTCCCTGCTGAAACCTTAGCCTTTGCTAACGTCCACTAATGATAGCAATTCAAGGCAGACTTTTTTTTTCTAAGCTTCTTGTGTTACATGAGACACCATATGGGACTCTGTAGGTCTGAAATCTAATTTAACACAAAACACAGAACAATACGTCGCATTTCTACATGGTCTAAGCCCGATGTGTGTGAAAAAATCATTCAATTATGTCTTGTAAAGGGTTTAAAGCCAGTTCTTATGGCTTGGTTTGAAACCTAATCCGTGTCGCTGTTGCAGCAGCTTTGTGTAACAAATGCATTAAATACATTTCAGATGTGCTGAGGTCTTTGCCAGGGCAGTATGTCTTACACCATCAACACTGTGTGATTTGTAGCTGTACTTTATTAGCTACTAGATATACAGTACATACTCGAGCAGCAATCTAGTTAATTAATACTCGTGGCATTAACTTTACACTGAGATTTTTCATGACTTAGCTTGCTGCGAAGTTTATTTATTTTCCCTATTAAAAGAAGTGTTTGAATGCAGCAGTAAAGTTGTAATTTTATAAATTGGAAGTAAATTTATTGGGTGTACTTCTCATTAGCAAATCATTATTGATGCATTCGATGACTTTTTCACTTTATGACTTGCGTTTTGATATTTTTTCATGGAACAAATTGTAGGTAGGTAGTAGTAACAAACTAAAAACTGAAAAAGATGGATGAGATGGAAGAGAGAGAAAATAAACGGAAAGGTCAATAGTGACAAGAAGCAACAATCATTAATGTCTCTGTGAAAAGAACTCGAATGTACTCAAAATAAAGAAAACATGATTGGTGTCCAATAGATGCTTCTTAATTTGCTCTTAACAAGACAAATTGAGGGTACCTACAGGTACGTTGTTGGTACTTGTTACCTGTTTTAGCTTCAAATGGCTTGATAAGACTCCAATAATAAATGGAAAAAAAGCACTGTAAAAAATACATATTTTATCAAATGAAAATATCTTGAATTTATTAAATATGTGCAAATGCATCTAATATTTCTTATGAGATTATTATAAAATCAAATATAAGATAACCCTAACCCTAACCCTAGATTTTTCAGCTTGTTTTCAGGTGATTTTACTCATTTCAAGCTTTAAATTGTCTTAATTTATTGGCAGATGAATTTGATTCTTTCTTGAAGTAAATGCTGAAAATTAGAAAAAAGTATCTACCCAGAGAAAGACAATTTCAAGCTGAAAGTTATGAAAAGAAAAGTCTAGAAATAGGTTTAATAATCATATAGATAGATATAATTGGTTTATTGTAACCTTCTAATTGGAAATACTAGATACTTAACATTTAAGGAAGGAGTCTCCAGTGTCAGGGCTTTTTAACACTCAAAAGTAAAGCTGTATATTTAAACTTTCCATGACAGGAAGGTTTAAAGGAAGGAGAACAGTGAGGTTCCTCAGTAACAAGCTGCAGGTTTTTTTGTTTGTTTGTTTGTTTTTTGCCTTATTAACTTCAAGAGAAAATGAGGACATGGCTGCTTATAGCTGCTATAACGTAAGCGATAATAGGAACTAACTGTTTTGTGGATCTTCAACATTAAATTCACAGATTGCTGTGGTATAAGAGGAAAAAGAAACACTTTGGGACATGCTATTCTGGGAAAATCATCGACTTCAAGATGGTAACAGTAACTCCGCTTCATCACACCATTATTTTCCTTTAACGGCTTTTTTTTGTGGAGAAATGTCCAAATATTGAGAGCAATATACATAAATATTTATGATATTGCAAGTAACTGAGATGAAAGTGAGATAGATTAGCTCCAATTTTTTGAATTGTACAGCTATACAATTTAAACAGCTGGTCAATAGGACACTTACAGCTAAGTCGTGACCTGAACAGATGCCTTAAACCACTTAACCTTCAGGTTTCATGGTGGTATTCAGTCTGGCAGAACGTGTTGTTGAAGGCGGGCTACATTTCAGCCTCGGCTGCCTTCGTTAAGAGCAAAATGCCCTCGTCGTTTTGCATGTAAATCTGTGAATCAAGAGCCGAGGAAAATCCCTCACTGGGGATTTGGCCTGGAATACAGGACACTCTACCATGACTGACGACACTTCAGGAGGGAAATAAAAATTCACTGAATAAGTTGAGAGAAAAGGAATGGCGTTTCGATAAAATTCTCACCAACACACAGGTGCGAAGTGTGACGGACACGTCCAAAAACCAAAACCTGACAGCAACCAGCTTCCGTGCTGAGCTTTTTGGGGGAAACTGTTTTGTCTGTCAGTCAGTACGGTTTCAGAAAATGGTGCACAGCTTGAGAGTGCCAGGCGTGAACTACTCTAGTTTTTATTTTTTAATTATTTTAAGATTTTACTGGTGTTTAGCTTTAGTGTGGGTTTATCTATTATACTGATTTTTTTTTCCTCTATATACATTTGTAGCATTTTTAATTCTTTTGATAAGTCTGTGCAGACACATATTCATGATTTTTCCCCACTGATTTTGACGCCATGTGGTACGCTATTAGGAACCAGGTCCCTTTTTTTTTAATCAACAGTGTGTTCCAAAACATTGTAAATTATTTCTTTATTAATTGGGATAGTTTTTGGGTAAGAGTAATATTCACAAGATTAAGTAATGAAGATAAGATATATAAAATAGCAATTGTTTGTATCCACCATTTGTGTGCATGTCATTTAAGTACAGACACACCCACTATCAACCATATATGGAATGTAGACGTTGATTCAAATGCTACCTAAAAATAAAAAGTAAAAAATTAAAAAATGGAGAAACAAAGTTTTCAGAGGCATGGGGTTTGATTTTAGGTTTGGTTTTTAATTTATGTGTATTATTTTATTTCTGTATATGTATATACTTATGTATCTACTATATATATTACCGGTTGAGTGCAAAAGTTTACAACCCCATGGTTTCTCGGAGAAAAAAAGAAAACCAAAATGTGAGGAAAAATGAACAGAGAAAGAATTTGTTGTGACACTGATTGAGCATGGAAACTGCTCAGAGTATAAGAAAGAGGCTGCAGGCAAGTTATTCAGTAACGAATAAAACAATGAGATCAGAAAACATGCTGTTATAGGAAAATAATCAATGATGTGCTGAAGCCAACTTACTGTTACCACCATAAAGTTGAATTTTCCGATAACAGCGCCTCCTGAAGTGTTTTATTCCTCTCATATCACAGCAGCTTACCAATATTAAAGTTTTAGAATTTAGTTTAAGAATAACACATACTTTTTCTCCATTTTATGGAATATCCACCAAACAAGTCCGTTCCTGTTGGCACTCACATCAACTTCTCTTGAAGTTCATAAGACAAAAAAAAACAAAAAAACAAAACGCAGCTTGTCATGTTAGAAAGAAACCACAAATTACAAACGCCTCTGTCTTGAAGACTTTCCTACATGAGAAACCTTAAAGCTACAGCTTTTTACTTCTGGATGTTTCCAAGCTCTGACACTGGAGACTCCTTCCATCAATGTTAAATAACTGTCTCCTTCAACAAAACCTCATCATTTCTTAAATATCACATCCAGCTTTCATGCTGTAATATAAAGTTACACTGAGCCACTCCAGACAGGACACGCAGTCCTACCAGCGTCCTCATCCTGTCTTCTGCCTCCTCGTGTTTCAGTCAATCAGCTGTAGTGAATTATGGATGAGGGACAAGTTGTGAAAACCGCCAACAGAATGAGACACGTGAGGACAAAAATCTCTCCACAGCCTGGTTCGACTCCTCGCTCCAGGTAACAGGTGGTGTCCGTAATGAAGGGGCGAAAAAAGCTAGCTGCTGATTTAGTGGTTGAAAAACCTTTGGCGGATCCAGGCCACCGCAAACAAACACTTTCATTACCCACACTGCCCCACAGGATGCTCGCCATGCCAGCTTGGATTGTGATAATGCTCTAAATCTGGAACGCAATTTCAAGGTCTCTGTCTTCCTTTCCCGTTCTGTCACCTGTCGCGTGGCGCTGATTATTCATGCATAAATGGATCGCCCAGAGCCCACTGACTCGCTTAGCACATTCATCCTTTTATAAGCGCTGAACACACACGGCCAGCGATTAAATCAACAGCACATGAGGGAACAGGAGGAGAGGAGAGCAGAGCACAGAAACCATTACTCCCTCACAACCAGCTCGGATTATTTACATAAAGGCCATGGTGCTGTCTGTTATGGTAATGTTACGAGTTTTAATTTCTGTTCCATTGACAAAAACACAAATATTATCTAGGGCGCCTGAGATGGGTATTCGCCTGTCTGGAGGGCTGTATGCTAATATGCTTGAGTGAAGTTTTAAATATTCATAGAATCCTCTTTTTTTAAATTTGATTACATGCTGTCTATCATAAAACCCAGTTGTAGTGTAAATGGAAAAGAAGAATGTGTGGGGGGGAAATGCTTGAGAGATAGATACTTGACAAATAAAGTGGTGTTAGAGGTAATGGTGTCTCAGGTACGTGATTATAAATGAATGATTATGAAGAAAAAAAAGAGAAACGGCTCTGATGGAGAAATTTCAGCACACATGACAAATCCAGGGTGTTGATGCACAGGTGTTGTTGAATCAAATCTCAAGTGTGAGGTTTTTTTTGTTTGTTTTTTTAACATTGTCTAAACTAAAGTAATGCTAATTCAGCCTACATGAGCTACCATTCCATTTGAGGTCACATTGAAATTCAAGATTTAAAAAAAAATGACTTTGGAATACAGTTGTTGTTTTTTTTGTTTTTTTTGCCTCATTCACGACATAGAAATGAGGCCATGAAAGCCTGTCTGTCATACTGTCATATATTATCAATTTATACCTCCATGTCTGGAGTCTCACATTATCAATGCTGGACTTGAGCAAGGCCACAGAATAAATTTAAATGAATTGGCTGCTGAGCATTTGTGGTTTGGAGCCTTGCTCAGGGGCCAATAACTGGCTTTCTGTGAGCTGAACCTAGAAGCCAAGGTTGAATTCAGAAGAAGGTTGCAGAACCTCAACTTCTGGCATACCACTTTATTAGAAGAATAATGGAGTACAAAAACCTGGATTATATTCAGGTTCTGTCTCGCACCATAAAGGATTTTCGGGAACTCTTAACGATCCCCAGAGGGTTGTCTTTTCAGGAGCATTTCCAAGACTAATTCCATTTGAAAGCTTTACCATCCAAAGAACGCTTGAGAAACCCCTATTAAGATCACAATCCTCTTAGAGTTCATTTTAATGGAGAATCATTTCCCTGGCACTAATTTGTGGAAATCTAATGCTTAATATACAGTATATGCTGCTTGTCTTGGTTCATTACATTTATATCCTTGAGATTTCATCATAGCCAGTTGAGCTATTTAAGGACAGCGACCACACACGCTTCTTTCTCATGGGCAGCTACACTGTTTGAAGAAAAAATGGTGACTATTTTGTAGCTAACACATGCTCAAGATTGGTTAATATTCCTCTAAACACAAGGAAGACAGGAAGGTCAAGCTTTCTATTCTAAAAGTAGAACCTATTCTGCTCTTTTGGGGACAGTTTGGATTTGAAATTGTGATCTACTGATTCAATTTCTCCACTCACTTTCATGCATTTAAAAGAAAGACAGAAATCCTTTGCTTTTGTAACTACTTGGTTATATACCAGAATAATTCTAAAATATTTCTTACTACTTATCATCACACTGTTGTCTTCTAAAATCTGGTGTTTACACTGGCTCATCTTATTTGGCTGACGCTTTTATCCAAAGCAATGCAACCTACAACTGAGCAGTTGACGGATAAGATTCTTGGTCAAAGATGCAACTTGGCAGTCCTGGGATTTAAACTCACAACCTTCTGACCAGTAGACTAAAGCCTTAACTAGAGAACCATCAGATTAAACTCTGAGCCAGCAGATTTTCCCAGATTACCACAATTTGACCACATTGTATGAAACGTTTCAAATTGTTGAGATGAGGCTGAAGGGTAGGGATAGCAGTCATGGCTTTTCTTACAACTTCATTTCCATGAAATCCATCCCCATCTTTAGTAACCGTTTTATCTTGGTCAGGATACTTTTGCATCCAAAGCCTATCCCAGGAACACTGGGCACAAGGTGGGAATACACCCCGGATGGGATATCATTCCATCATGGTCCATGCATGCACACGCATGGACCTATAGGGACAATTTCGAGTCTCCAGTCCAACTACCAGCATGTTTTCAGGAGGGACAACCCAAAGGAAGCCCACATGGATGCAAGGAGAACATAAGGAACTACACACAGACAGTACCTCAAGCTCAGGCTTGAACCATGAATCTTTCGTAGATTGCAAGTTTGAATCTCAAAGATGCTGCACCCATCCTTGGACGGGGGAGTCCAAGAGAGCAAAATTGCCTGTTCTGTCTGTGTGGGAGGGGTGGTCTACTCTCACTCTGGCCTATCAATCACACTGACACTAACCAATCATGGGCATCTGTGAGGTCATGTATGTGGAAGAGGGTTGATAGCACTTTCCTCCGAGTGTGTTACACTGTTACATTGTAATTACTGAATGCTTTACGGTAAATAACTTGAATTAGCTGTGACTTTAAGAGGTCAATCCTGACCAGGAACAATCCATATCAGTTGTCTTTTAGTTCCTTTTGTCTTGCGTTAACAGGATATAGTACATCACAGCAGGACACTTGAGTACATCTTGTAAGTGATTATTCAATGCCCGTGTTCAGCAGGCCAAACACAAAATGGTTCCTTTTCCATAACTATGCTTACACTGTGCTAAAATCCATGAATAATTCATACTCTGTAAGTATAGTCTTCACTGAAGAAAAGCAAAATGCTTCATATTCCACATCACTTTTGACACTTGGCAACGAAGACTGATCCTTGCACTAGTTGCAAGCCAAGTGTCCTTCTCAAATAACCGTGAGCTTTGGCATTCATAGTCTTACTCGATTTGTAAAAGTTTATTGCTTTTTGTAAGGAATAAAACACTTTGAGGCATGCTGTTGTCGGAAAATAATCGATAGCAGGACGGTATGATGTGAGGCGGAATTACTGTTACCAGAAAGTTTATTATTTTCCAATAACGGAACATGTTTTATTTGTCCTATACCACAACAAATTGCTAACAATGAACACTTTTGTTATACTTTTTATCCATTTACGGTTGCATTCAATGTTGTGGAACATCTGTGAAGCAAGTTAGTTCCTGTCATCACTTATGTTATCGTTGTTCCCTCACCAGTGGTATCAGGATAATACGGTGTAGAAGAAGAAGAAGAAGAAGAACCAAGGCCGAAGCCTTTATTTTCGTCACATGT
>JAOTRR010000043.1:2635784-2646533 GCA_028570945.1 Gogo arcuatus | reverse complement strand
TCTGA
This sequence comes from Gogo arcuatus, assembly GCA_028570945.1. Taxonomy (NCBI): domain Eukaryota; kingdom Metazoa; phylum Chordata; class Actinopteri; order Siluriformes; family Anchariidae; genus Gogo; species Gogo arcuatus. The sequence goes on along the minus strand of JAOTRR010000043.1, from coordinate 2,646,528 downwards.
CTACGATTTAGTTTTGCCGATTTGGATTTGTCTGTCAGCCTTCAATAAAATACTCCTTTTCTGCACTTCATCCTGCTCTCGCCTGCATTCCTGACACACTGTACATTTTATTAGGAAGAACAAGTCAGAGGAAAATGGCCAGATTGGTTCAATCAAGCTGAATGGAAGTCTACAGCATCTCAAATAACCACTCTTTACAACCCTGGTGAGCTGAAAAGCATCTCAGAACACACAAGCCTTGAAGCAGATAAGGCTACAAGAGCAGAAGACCACATCTGTTTTCACAGGAATCTGAGGCTACAGTGGGCACATGTCCACCAAACCTCTGTAGATAACGACTGGGAAAAAAAAATCTCCTGGTCTTTTTTTTTTCTTCCAATGACCAACCAATTGAATAAATGCATGAGGTGTACAGGGGTTCCTAATAAAGTGGACGAACATTGAAATTGAAGTGTATCTGCAGCTTTAACCTTTACACAGTGGTGCATTTGAGATCAAATCATCACACAAGTGAACACAATCCAGCTGTTTGTGTGATCTCAGATTTCTGCTTGAGAAAACGCTTGCTTAAAGGATAAAACGGTGCGTAGTAGCTGATTTAAATATTCCGACTAGAACGCTGAGAAGCACTTGTTGCCCTTGGTAATTGTGTAAATTGGCATGCATTGGTGGTGATTGACTGTGGTTTTGGCTGGCACGAGCAGCAGAGCTCCTGCTGATTCCAGCTGTCACTAGTGTCTATTAACCATGATAAATCACTCCCTTTCTTCTAAATCCAATCAAAATGCCTTTGTGAGAACTGCAGGCTGGGCTGGTCAGCTTGGGCTAAATGATTTTTCAGGCGCGTGACACATCTGTGCACACCCTTCTGTTATCATACCACAGCTGGAAGAGTGCGGTGTGGAGCAGAGGGAACACTCAAAATCTCAAAATGATGTTAACACCTCATAAAGCAATCTGTTCTCACATTTTCTTAAAGACCACAGAGACTGAAACAGAAGCTCAATACAACCAATGATTGGATCAGAGCTAATGCTTAGCACAGGCCTTGATTGGACCACAACAAATGAAGTGCAAAATGGCGTTTGAGCAAACAGTTTCACAAACTTTGCAGCTTGTTCCTGGCCCACACAGGCACTTGCAAATGATAGTTTTTCCAAATCAGCAAGTGTTCAATGGCATTGTAATCAAGAGGGGAAATTGCTCTATCACTCTGAGACTCAGCTTGGCTTCTCATTCCAAAGGACGGTAATAAAGTGGCATGAATAAATGATGAAGAGGACTGGGCATGGAAATAATGCAAACTTTAGCAAACTGCAGTATGCGACAGTATTGTTTCGCACCAAACTTTCAAACAAATGGGAATTTGGCTTTATTTATTTCTGCTGGAATACTGCTTGGGTGTCATAGAGGATCTCAATTTGTGCTACATTATAGTACATACACTCCACTGGCCACTTTCATTTAATTTAACACCTGTACACCTGCTCATGACTACGGACTGGTTGTAGGTGTCTGGTTTGAGTATTTCAGAAACTGCTGATCTCCTGTACGAAATGGTGCAGAAAAAAAAATCCAGCGAGTACAAATTTTCACAATCAGAATTGAGAGTTATGTGAGTGGAAACGCCTTGTTGATGAGAGAGAATAGCCAGGTTGGTTTGAACTGACAGGAAAGCTACGGTAACACAAATAACCACGCTTTACAAACTATGGTGAGCAGAAAAACATGTCAGAATTCACACCATGTAGAATGATGTGCTACAGCAGAAGAAAACCACATTGGGTTCATTATAGGAGATGTGTTTCCAATCTTTAACTGTCCAGTTTAGGTTCTACTTGGCTGGCCGTCAATATACAGTCCTCCCAGTGAGTCGGTGAGTAAAAACACCTCTTCTTTGACGAAAAAGAACAAACTCCATAAAGCATCTGTGTCCAGATTTGTAAACCGTGTCTGTACGATCATCAACACTCATAATTATTTGCTTTCATCGCGGTATGTGGCCTGCTGAGGCTGCTGGTCAAGGTCAATGTGTATCCTCTCCCATTTACTCCTTCACACTCCTTAACTTGCCACATGTCCCATCAAAGAGCTTTCTATCCATCTATCTATCTGCGATTGTCTGACCTCCAAATGCTAGCCAACCAGATGGTGTGCTGGGCGTATAGGGAGCTGTGGGAAGCCACAGGTTTAACAGCTAAAGGATGAGCTCTAATGTTGCGTAAGGCCTCATTAACTCCGCACTACGCTGTGTTAACATCCCATGAGGAGCGCCTAAATGCTCCATGGCAGCCCTAAACGTCCCACGCACTCCATCAATAGCACGGAACTGATAACAAGCTCTGCGTGAACAGCGGCGAGCTGCTTTCCTAGCCTAATGACGTGTGACACAGCGCTCCATTTCCCTTTCCCATACTGGATTCTTCTTTTTAAAGACTCAAAAATGCCTGACATTTCCCCTCGGAGTCAAGTACGTTGCACTTGATGATGCAACACTGAGCATACCTGAGCATTAGCAACAGAAGGATAATCCTCTGATCCACTTTAAACAGAAGAGCTTTGGGGGAGAGAGAGGCTAAAATCGATTGTTTCTTGTACGCACAGCCTGGAGTTTCTATTTTAACATGGCGCTCTATTGATTTGCTTTCGCAGGAGATTTCTCTCCGAGCTGCAGCCAGCTCCAGGAGGACAGCTGCGCATTTACAAAAACAAAAAGCCAGAAATGGACAGAAGGGAGCTGGAAAACGATAGCTTCTTCTCTAGCGCCTCTCTTGACGTTGTCGAACAGGGCTAGTGGGATAAGCGGCCCGTAGGAGTATACAACACAAAAGGGCTTTGTGCTAAAATGAGTGACACTTCCCCAGGCTAGTGCCATGCTACACTGAGCTTCTATTGTGGAAGTAAAAAGATTCGAGTTTAAAGGGCGAGCTGGTTAGCAAGAGTCTGCCTTCAAAACACTGTAGGCTCCATTTTTATCAGACCTGGTGATGCAAGACATGAAGCAAGCAAAGTCTGAAGGAGATAAATGAGGAACTCGAGAGCGACTTTGTTTTTTTGTTTTGTTTGTTTTTTTGGCTTTGAATACTGAGCCTGAGATATTTCTATTGTGAATTATCTTTGTTTTATCCATAATAACTACGTTATCATCATGTTAAGCGAATTTCCAAAAACTAAACAAGTTCATACATCTCTTTGATGCTACATGAATATTTATTCATTATTTATTTTATTCACATCCAGAGATTTGTAGAATCTACGCCAAGGCACAAGCTGTTCTTGTGGCTCGTGATTGCAAAACACCTTACTAACACGCTTTATGTTGGGGTTTCCTTTCGTTTGTCACCCTTCTGGCAAATGAAACAGGCTTAGCATTAGCATGAATGAATGAATGAATGAAGTACAGAAGAAATACCTGCATTGTACTAAATTGGGTTTGGGATTACTAAGCCAGTATAAGGTAGCAAAAATATAACTACAGCGTGAATAAATGTTGATCAGGGTTTTTTTTTTAACTGATAGGTCTGATTTTCCTTCACTGTTAATGATATCCCAGCCAGCAATTGTGTTCCGTCTCCTGAACGTTCGAATAAAAATCAGCTCTGCTTTAAAAATCATCAGCCCCATTTTCCTGAAAGTTCACAGTGTATAAGAAAGTCTTTTTATTTTTCCAATGAGTGCTAATATGAAGAGAGAGAAACTGTTGAGAGGCGCTTTGAGTCTGGAGGTGATTAGTGCTGCTCCACTGTAGCATGACATCCTGACAGCCTCTTAGTGCCATGTCAGATTTGGGATGTGCTGCAGAGCCATGTGTCTTGCCTGGATGGTTGCCACTACAGATGTTTTGATGCACACTTAACCCCCTCCCCCACCGCCCACAAAGTTGACACCATACACACACGCAGTGACAGACGCTCCCTGTGACGCTCCAGGTAGACTGTACCTTACCCCACCCCCACACACACATTATGACAAAAATTCAGAAATTTTCTCAAGAATAACACCTGGGAACATGCTGTTCTAGGAAAATAATCAATGACAGGGTGGTGTGACGATGCAGATTTATTGTTACCATCTCAAACCTGATTATTTTCCTATAACAGCATTTTGTTCCTTTGATACCCCAGCAATTTGCAAACTATTACAGTGTTTTATTTATTGAAGAATGACATATACTTTTTATCCATTTATAGTTACATTTAATGTTGTGGAATGTCACCGAAACAAGTTATCGCTTCTGTTATAACAGCCAAAAACCAGTCTCTCCCTCACCAGCCTCTCTTTTTTCTCTCTTTTGATATTAATAAGAGGGGGGAAAAATACCCAGCTTTTCGTGTTATTAAGAAACCGTAAAGTCGTCAGGAAACGATTTTCCCGTGGTGGAAATCTCAGTTCAACTTCACTGTATCACTGAAAACATACTACAGTTCGCACATATCAACCTGTGATTTGCCTTGCAGCCATAACTACTGCCAGTAATAGAAAATTAATCAACACGTTCTTGTGCCATTATGATGTCATTTTTGTCCAACAGCAGAAAAAAACATCTATAATTTAAAACCACATATCTGTTTTTCACAGGCAGAAAATTAGCAACAGGAATTAGCTACTAAAGGAAGTGATATCACACAAACACAGACTGTGAAAGACTTCACAACTATGTTGTATGACTAAAATGACTAAAAATTAGAGAAATTGCATCAAAATGTTGTATAGTATGTTATATTTTAGGCTTTTATTATGAGTCTGCGCTGCCTCTCAGCAGCTAGCACTAGCTAGCTCATACAGTATATCAGAACTGTTTTTGAAAGATAAACCAAAAAGATGTTCATTAATTTGCTTTGGTAAAGTATTAGAATGTTACTTGATTATCGCAGGGCCTGTGTACGCTCAAATATTTCAGTGTTTACTTTTTTGTAATTTGAAGGTAAATGTGTTTTTAGCCGTAGCTCTATAGCCATGACTAGCTCCGATTACTGCTAATGCTAATGTTAATGTTTTGTAAGGACAAAATAAAGATGTTTGTGCTTTGAAATGAACTTGTTCCAGCATTAGTTAGCTTTGCTGTTTCTTTCCTTCTCCAGAAAGCCTTTTTCTTTCTAACAAGCCCTTGCCTAACAGGCTAGAATTGTCGTTGTTGCTCTTATTACTTCCGCCAACTATGTTTTCGCCTCCGTTTGCTTGTCTGTTTCTAACGTAACTCAAAAAGTAGTGAAGAGATTTTGATGAAATTTGGAGGAAAGGTGGGCCATAGGCCAAGGAACAATTGATTAGATTTTGATGAAAATCCAAATATGTGGCTTGGCGGAGGTATGTACTCTACCGAGTGCCCTTCTAGTTGTTGTTGTTGTTGTTGTTTTTACATTTTGTCAAGTAGAACCAAACATTATAATATTAAGTTTGTATGGTGACCACAGAGTGATGTTTCATTCTCTATAACAAATTAGCATTTTATTCCAAGGTAAAAGTAGTGATATGTTTATTTTTTCATAACGTTTTGACAGAATGATGTGATTTTTAGCATTTTAGCATGATTGTCCGAATAATAATAATAATAATAATAATAATAATAATAATAATAATCTCTGGAGAACCTGAGAACTGGCTCATCTTTATTCATAGTTGCTTCTCCAGATTGTCTGAAGCCCATATACTTTTCTGAGTTCTACCCCATAATTTAAGCAATTTCAATCCAACCAACTCAGCAGACTGCCTATTATGCTTTGTGTCACATTCTCTTCTCAGTCCCATTTTTCCTCAGTGACCTCGTAAGCTGTAAATGACAAGCAGATGACGGTACTGATGAATCTCCCCACGAACTCAATAACTCAACGCTGTGCATTTTCTGACAATAGATTTCATTGTTTTATGCAATGTACATTTTCATTCAAAATGAATTCGACTTTTTCCATTTTTTTTGTGCTTTTAAATGGCTGGATTTTTGATTGTTTTGTGGCCACCTGTGATTCCGAGGCTTTTCCGATTGGCCGGGTTTGGAAGAGCACGTCATTAAAATTGGCGTGTGTGAAACGTGGAGGTGTGTGTGTGTGTGTGTGTGTGTGTGTGTGTGTGTGTGTGTGTGTGTGTGTTTGATGGAGAGGTAATGTGAGAGGGAGTTGTGTACTGTGTGTTTGAGCACTCTTTTGCTCTCTGCAGCTAATGGTGTGCCAGTAATACAGAGTCAACTCGCATCATGAGAGAGAGAGAGAGAGAGAGAGAGAGAGGGAGGACGAAATGGAATCTGACTGACTTGTACATGGATCAGTGCTTCACAAAGAATAGGAATAGGAACGTTTCATCAAAGTCTAAACCTAACAAGTGTTTCCATGTCCCTCACAACTCCCTCCACACATCGTTGTTTTTTTTATTCTTAAAGTTTTTCTGACTTTGTTTCAACATACTTTGCCAAACCGAACGACTTTTACCACCCCGAAGTTGATTATTTTCCTGAAATGTCCTGAAGTGTTTTATTCCTTTTATACCACAACCAACCATTTCATTTTGTATGAATCAAGAATCAACACCTCGTAGCTTTTTATGCATTTATAGTTACGTCATAGCAGCTATAAACGTCCTTCCCCCACCAACCTCATCTTTTTTATTTCTTTCTCAAAGTTTATAATGCAAAATAAACACCGCTTGTCATGTTACCAAGAAACCTCAAAGCGTAAACTCGTCTGTCCTAAAGACTCTTTCTGACATTTACAAAGCACTGGCACTGGAGACTCATTCCATCGATGTGAAATAAACAGCTCCTGACAGAAAACTTCACCGTGTGTTACCAATTACAGTTTTTTCTTAAAGCATGATTTTTCATGGGTTTGGATGCTAGCCCATTAGGCTATTACATTTTTATTTGCTATTGGTGTATCAGAAAGTAGCATATGGCTCTCTGATTGGACAATAACTAATAAAATTGGTGTTTAACTATTGTATAAGCTTCGCGTACTGAACCTTGTAGCTCCAGCACAAAACTAAAGAAGCACCAAACAGATCTTAGTTGAGTTTGGGGTTAGTATATTTGAGTTTATTATATTTTAGCAAAAGTATTCCTTTAAATACCACTGTACCATGAAACCACCTTGAAGTATTGAAGTATAATAGTTTTGCCATGTTTCTCTGTCACGGCAAATTCCGTTCAAATGGTTCACTCGTATGTCTTCTTCATGACTTATCCCTGTCTTTCTTCATTGTCCTTTTACCCTCTGCATTTCTCTGGCTTTCCGTGAGATAGCTTTTAAATCTTTGCTCTTAACCTTGGGCACAACCAGGTGATTCATATCCTGGCGATCTCGATTTAAAAATAAATATAGTTTCCTGTGATTGCACTCCAGATGTTTACCTTTCAGCCCATTAGGAAGCGGAGGTACATTTGAGTTTATGAGTGTCTGAGTAGTCCCTGATCAGGACTAGTCCATCTTCCTTCCAGCATACATGACCTTTCATCGAGGAAGTGCTCCGACTTGTTTACTTTACCGCCAATACTTGGTGTCAAGAAGAGAGGAGACGTCTGATAAGCTGTTTAATTGAGTGGAAACATCATCAATATGGCCTAGAACTTGGTGACAGACTTGGCACGTGAACTCAGAGTAAACACGAACTCAAAAGTCTCGACTGCTTTGGTTGCGACGTTGCTCACTGAGCTAAACTACATTTCCAAAGCTTCTTTTATCATTTCACTGGAAGGTGTGTGCTAATGCTGGATTGTATCCTGCAGGCAAAACATCTTGATCATAACAAATGTTAGTTTTCTAAAATCCACTAAATTTTGAGGTTGAAATTGAAAGTAATGTCGTATTACACTACCAACACATGCTTATCAACAACATTTACAACAAAGTGACTTAGAATTGAGGTGGAATCCATTCCAAGGGTGGAGCTTATTGAGGGTTAAGAGAGAGTAATTGAGGGTTAAAGGTCTTTCTCAGAAGGACAACAGAAGCTGTACTGGGAATTGACCTCACAACTTTCTGGTCAGTCCAACAGAACCTTATCCACGATTTGAAACATTATGTACAGTAAGGAACAATTGGTGCTGCTGTACAAGTAAAATATCTTGTTCCTTTTATATCACACAGCAATTTGCCAATGCAACATCAACACATCATACTACAGTATTTATCCATTTATAGTTACTTTGAATGTTGTGGAACACCCACCGAACAAGTTAGTTCCAGTTTTCACTTCTCAACCAATCCTCACCAGCCTCTCTCTTTTTATTTTTTTGTGTCTTTTGAAGTGAATAAACTTGTCATGTCACTGATTCACCGCAAAGTGCAAACTCCTCTGTCCTGTCAATTTTCCCATATCGGAAAACTCACTGTTCAAAAGATTCCTTTCGTGAATGTTAAGTCAACGTCTCTTCACAGAAAACGTCACCGTATCAAAGATTCAATACGTCCCACTGGAGACTCCTTCCATAAATGCGAAATATGTTTCGTCACATTAAACTTCATCATATCAACAATTATACGTTTACATGAAAGCAAGTTTAGATCCATTAGATCCCCTGTTAGTTGTTACTATAGAAACGATAACACATTAGAACAGGTGCAATAATATAAACCTACTACTGGCAGAGCTGCTGTTTTCCGACCAAACATGAATACGTTTATTTAAACCTCAGGACAGCAACAACAACAAAGAAAAAATCTAAACACTTCTTAGTGGATTCAAGCTTCTGGACTTGTTTGGATGTTCGGTGTTCTATTGCTAACTCCATGCCTGTCCAGAACTAATCCCAACCCAAACAAATCATAACTTTTCCCACCCCGACTGCTGAGAAGGAGCCGTACGCGATGGCAGTACACGCCAGAGACCCGAACTCTCCAGACTCCACCAGCGTATTGTGTCTGTCTCCAGCGGCGTCTTGACTCGTAACTCCCTTTGTAGGGTTGGAATCACAGCCTCAGAGAACAGCCGTCACTCAAAGTCAAGAGTTTTTCAATGGGGAATAAGGAGCAATCTCGCATTCCAGGCACTTTCTCATAAATCTCTCTGTTCTCACAGATGCTGAGAGTCAAACGTCGAAAAATAGCGAGGCGCATGCTATTTTAATTAGCATAGTGCTTTATTCTGTGACTCACATTCTCTAAGGGGAGCTCATGATTATTTCAGAGTTTTTTTTTTTAATTCCAGTGACATTGACATTGAGGAGAGCAAAAGTTCTCTGAACTTTAAAGGTTATGAACTTTTAGTAAAGTGAAAGCTGGGAAAATGCTTCAGCTTGGTATACATCAGCACACATATTCTGGATTTAACTACTGCATTGGAAGACTATCAAGAGTGTCATTTCCTAAACTGGTCTATACATGATATAAAAAAAAGTCAAAGTCCTTCCCGTGGCAGGACCTGGTCTTCTCAGGCAGTCTTCCTAGTACTAACCAGGCCCTTAAGGCACATTGGGCGGAGCCGATCTCCGTTTCTATAGCCCTCGGCCTCTCGCCTATTACATAGCTAGGGTTACAGTGGTGGGTCAGTTCTCTGCTAGCTGCGAGAATTTGACTCCCTACTCACATCTATATTGCAGCGTGCCTCGCCACGATCTCCCAGTCGAGAGGCGGACACGCTAACCACTAGGCCAACTCGCGGTATACATAATATAATCCAGGATAAAAATATTTTGCTCTGCCCTGGTAACAAAAAAACACCGAATGGGTGGTGCGATAAAGCATAGTTCCTGTTTCCGCTCAGTATTTGATGATTTCCAAATAACCACACACCCCCATCGTGTTTTATTCCTCTTATACCAGAGTTACGTTTTCATTTGTGAAAGAACGATGTAGTGTACTTTTTACCTGTTCATAGTTACATGTAACGTTGTTGAATGTACGATCCTGTTACGTTATTAAATCTCTTACAACAAATAAAAACAGTCATTTCCTCACCAAACAAAAACTGTTATAAAACACCGACACTGGAGACTCCTCTTGTAAATCTTAAATAAACAAATAAACATCTCCTTAAAGAAAGCGTCACTATTATTATATTATTTGTAAAATGCTATTCTTTGCTAAATAAATACACGTTAATAATCTGTTTATCATTCGACTCGGATGTTTGTAGAGCATATACCCTACGAATCCCTGTGAATTGATGTTACTATGGAAACGATAATGTATTAATTACAATAAGGTGTAGTATTACGATTGGAACACATTCTAAAAATGGCAAACATACCGTAGAAGGAAAGGTTATAGCTACCAGGTTAGCATCGTGCAAACGTCCATTAACATTCGACTGCTTTTAGCTACGTAACATACTTTTGTCCGTTTTTATATATAACACATGGTGAATGTGGGGTGATTTAAACACGCAATAATGCTACACTGGTAGCTTTAAGAGTCACTTTACTTGTTAGTCATATTAGCCTTGTGGCTTTAATGACACACACACTAAATATATCTAGATATGCTGTGAATTTCTGTGTACAACACTACAGCTGATGTTTGACAGAATGCAGATGATATTTTCCTGATATTTCAGGTCGCAAATACGCGGCTATCAATAAGACTTTCCATCTCACACACATCTCTCTGCACTCCTGCACTAAAGGACAACATTTAGTCTACTTGAGATGAGCAACTCGAAACGTTTGACTTCACGAGGTTCCATGAACCCTTCAGCTTTCACCATCTGCTGCGCCACTCATCTGGCTGTGAAATAGAGAGCACCACTGCCACCCAGAGGCTGATGGTAAACACACACACACACACACACACACACACACACACACACACACACACAC
>JAOTRR010000043.1:2613747-2629954 GCA_028570945.1 Gogo arcuatus | reverse complement strand
TATCTATCTATCTATCTATCTATCTATCTATCTATCTATCTATCTATATAATGTGCTTCATCCTAATAAACTTTAAGTGGTATGTTGAAGTGCATGTTTACTTATGGACTTTTGGCAAGCAGTGCTCAGGAAATTTACTGCTCTAATGACCAGACTGATTTGTATCCTTTGCTATTGAGCTTAGTGACGATTCTGATTGTGATTTACGAGTGTGTGTGCATGATCCAGTTTCGGGAAAATCCTATTTTAACTGTACAGTCACGATGAGTAAGCAGGTCTTGGAAGTGATGTCGAATGGTTAAAAGGTATCGGTCTGAATCATATGAAAAGCCTGAGTCAATAATGATGGAGCCTCCATCAATGTTCGAGAGAATGTTCACACTTTAATGTGCCTCGTGGCTTTGGCTCAAACACCATTCTCTGGAAATTGGAGCAGGTAAAGGATGATGTGACAAACAGTGAAGAGCCAAATGCCCAGGATTAAAGCTACTGAATGCTGACTGTGCTTATTAATGTAAAACAACACAGAGGCTGGTGGCTCTTCATGGTCTTTGGAGCACATCCGGGATCATTATGGTCAGTGTTGGAATCGGAAGGAGTGGGAAAGGGTGGATGTGAATCATATTCGGCACTGATGATCTGTTTATTTCAGAATATATTAGATTCTACAACAGTCTACTAATTTGACTGGTTGAGCGGCGTTCCAAGAGTGCTGATATTTCACAAAAACAGCACTGGGATGTTTCACTGTGTGTATCACTCCGCCTGTCCGTGTAAAATTCCACTTCCTAATTCGAAAACAGTTACTCAGGTAGTGTTAGCAACATCATCATTGGACATGGCAAATGATACTTTTCAGAAATATAACTTTTGACTTAAAATATGAAAGCTCGTTAAATGAAGAAGAAACGGATGAAGGGACGCAGGTTTTACTGGGAGCACCTTTAACGGCAATGTACAAATCAATGTGAGTGAGCTAGCAAGCTAGCCAACATGCTATAAAGTTAGTGTGGCTTCTTCGGGATCTATTTCCGCTCGCGGAGCAAAATTAAACAGAACATTTGGCCGTATTGTGTCCAAAATGTCACTTACTCAATATCAATTTCTTAATCACAGCCGTGCTGATATTCATGTATAAACAGCACTCCCTCTCATGTGATATTGCTTAAATATGGCTCAGGAACACATTGTGAACCAGTGCACACTAATATTCCCATCGTTATCTGATTTCTGGAGCTCAAGTGTGAATTTAGACAGCATAATAAAAATCTTTACTCTGTTTTATCTGGTAAAAGACAGACTGTTCTGTATAAACAGATATAGACTACATCTTCCTCTCTCTTCTCATGTATTATTTTTATGGCCTGTAATTTGCATGTGAAAATGTGACCACAACTGTTTGCCAGAAACCTAATATTTTTATAAGGGAGCTGAAAATAGATAAATAGATAGACAGACAGACAGACAGACAGACAGACAGACAGATAGATAGATAGATAGATAATCCCCACTCCCCAAACAAACAAACAAACAAACAAACAAAAAACAAAATCATGTTATTAAAACATGTAATCTTGGTGGTGTATGAGTTCAATTCAACATATTTCCAGTAAATTTTGTCTTTTTTCGACTCTTCGAACTGGCTCTTTTAAGTTAACCGACTCATACTTCTGAAGAGCCGTTTCCGTCGGTTTTTGGGCGTGGGAGTTGAGTCGTTTGTGAGTCGAAAGAATCGACTCATCTGATTCACTGAAAAGAACCGTTAATTTTCATTGCCACAGAAAGGTCCTCGCCTGAACGTAAGAGGTGGGCGTGTCCGCGCGTGCAATTTATGGAAAACACTCGCGTTGTAAAAGTCTCCTTCTCGAACCAAGTCGTTTAGCCGAATTTTTATAATAATAGTAAAAATAATAATAAAAATATGAGTTCAAATGTCCAGGATATAACTCTGGATTCTTTGTATCAGCAGATTTTGCTTACTGAGCGACAAGTGGCTGAGAATAATCGACAGCTTCATGAAGGTACGTTAGCTAACTAGCTAGCTAGTCAGAAATCCCGCTAATCACGTTCGTCAGTCAACAGATCTCGCGATATTACAGCAGTTCAGGCAAGATATAAATATTTGCAGTTTGATTGCTAATATTCAGTTCATTAATAAAGTTTGTTTGTGCATTGGACATATTTTTAAAAATACATGTATTTATTTATTTATTCACATGAGGATTAATTTGATTAACAATGCATGAATTTGCATACATAAACCAACAAAAATATAGTTTTGAAGTGTGATTAAAAATATTTCACTACAGAAACACTCTCAAGAGAGACTTTTCAGAAAGAAAGTTATTTGAATATCATGTATTTATTGTTTAATCAAGAAAATAGCATGGGCAGTTATTAAAAAAATGTCTTTCTGGGTAAAGTCGGACATGAATCCAACAATAATCAACATTTTGGGAAATTCCTCTGTAATATCCTTCTAACTAGAGATAGGAATGAACATGTAAAATGTCATGAGCGTGAGTCATAAACAGTTCTCAATATCACAAAAAAAACAAAAGACAATTTTGAGAGAAATATATGACATGAGGTGATTGAAGTGGGCGGAGCTTAAAGCATTCATTATAGTTGCGTCAGATAATGCATTTTGTAAAGAAGACAAAAAAAAAACCCTGTTTAATAAATATGGTTGAATTTTGAATCTAAGTTTACGAGACGATGTTATGGAGACAAATTACATGATTTAAAAAATTATGTGAATAAAATTGTCATATCTACCGGTCATGTCTCGCTTTAAGGTTTTTTTTTTTGCTCATTAGGCTGAATGCAGTTGATGCGTAATTTTTTTGGACCATGTGTACAGTTTTGATACACAGTTTTACCACAGTGAACATCATTCTTTCTCTCTTTCAGTGAAATCAGCCATCACCAAGGCTGAGGAGAAAATTAAGTTGTTTACTGAAAAGCTGGAGCATGCGCAGACTGAACTGGATGAGAAGGTCAGGTTACTTCATCTCTTTGTTCAGTGAAATGGAGTTCCAATAATTTCCCAAATTATTTTTGTGTGGAACTTAGTCATTCATTCGGCAACAGATGCAGTCCCAGGACTGTCATAACACTTCTGCTTTCGACAACACAGGCATGAGGAGTTAGCCCTCAGAATGCATCAATAGATCAATAGTGATATCAAAACACTTTCTGAAAAGAAAAAAGCATAGGCACACGTGGGGGTCCTGTTACTATGTGCATGATCTGTATCCTCTCGTGTAACATTGGCATTATCCTTAACACTTGATTGGATTGGAGAATAATTCATATTTTATTTGATTTCAGACCCAGTACTCAGTACCAAAGGAGCAGCTCAGCTTCTTGGAAATGTAAAGTAGTGTCCATGTATAATCTGAGCACATATCATGGACGAATGAGGAGTGACAGCAGTATATCACTATACTCGAAGACGTTTCTATGATACACGATATATACAGGAGGTTTGGAGGGGGGGATCTGTACAAATCATCGCAAAAATGTTTTACAGTTGTCAAGATGTAACAGTACACACAGTTTTTGGACATCATTTATTACAATATCGATATTCACTTATCATATTGCCCAGCTTTTACTAACCACACTCAAGTAGTGAACAGAACAAAGCGCTGAACAAAGAAACGGCAGGATCCAGGAGGATTCTAATTTTAATCCCAGCTGTATGGGCAACATCCTAGTAAAAAGGGTGATTTGTTTTATGACTGAAACTCTTCATCTATTTATTTGGAGGGCTTCATTAAAGGTGTAGAGGATCGATGGGATGCGGCAGTGCAAAATCAATCGCTTGTTTCCGCTGGATTACATTAGTTCGGTTAACCCTTCATAGATCCTGGGTTGTGCTCTTGTAGTCGGGACAGATGTGTTCTACACGAGGTTTTTTTTTTTTTTTTTTTTAAACCGTTTACTGCAATTGAGGAAAAGGAATGTATAGCCATAAAATCTAAAAAAAAAATCTAAATAATAAAAAAGAAGAGTCAAATAAGCCATATTCGGTTCACTCCACTTGCAGCAATGCAACAGAAGCTCGACTTTATTGTCGGTGAATTTCATTTTCTTGGACGTGCTGCATGTCGTCCTCAACAAGCAGGACAGCAAGCAGGCTCCTGGAAATGGACATTTTTACCATATGTGGCAATTTGGGGTGTTTCTTTATGCAAATTAGTGTGGCCATACACAAGTAGAGCAAGTTAGAATGTATGGGATATTTCAGTGTCCACTTTGTACACTTGTGCGTACCTGTGCGATAAATGCCTAATTAATAAATAAATAAATAAAGACCCGCCCTCCCATTTTCAGTGTTAATTTATTTTTTGTAGGTGTTACACATTTAACTTGTTCTTTAAAACCCAAAATGCATCTTTATGGATTTCCAAACATCAGTCATTTTTTACACTTCACTTCGTTAATCTCAGTAAACTAAATAGGATAAAAAAAATTGCTAACATTCAGGACATGAGTACTGGTTCTACGCATTCTATTAATAAATGAGACTCCTAAGGCACGCAGAGACAACGATAGCATTCAGTGGAAAAGGTGTGTAAGGGTATAAAATACATTAAACTGGTATTTTTAAAGTATATTTGTTCCCACTGCATTGGACTCGTTGTGTCTTTCACACCCGACTGACCCGATAAAGAAACATTGCGATATGCTTTCACGGCACGCGAGCTCTCATCAATTGTCCAATTACAAATTGACCTGCAAACAAAATGATATGAAGAAGCACTGCATACACAATGAGCTTTACTTTTGTGTTCCGTATAAAGACTGTTGACTTACTAACATTCAAACAAGGCGTGTTGATAACACCGTGTCGTAGCAACGTGATGTTGAGACTCTGTTCACAGGCTCAGCTCGAGTCTGAAGTTATGCTGCAGCTCAATTTGATCAAGAGACAACACCATGAAATAGAGAAGAAGAAAGCGGACTTGCTCGAGCAACAGGCTGGGCTCAGACAGGAGCTGGTGCGTACAGAGCTATTACTATAGTTATTTCAGTTTCAGCAATTTGTTGCTTTTATGAAACGGTGAAACAGGAAGCGAAGCTGGAAAGCAGACAGTTGGGAAAACAAATACAGACGGAGGTAAGATCATGAAGATCCCAAATGAATCATGTTGTTAAATCGACGTGAGAAATTACGACGGAGTCGAACACGATTTCTCAGTTCAATGTTTCGCATGCTTGGAAATCTCATTCTAGGTTGTTATAAAGGCTGTTTTAATTCTGTATGTTTATTAGGTGCTCAATCAATCAAAACAATCAGGAATAAAGCACTTCTGGGTGTGCTGTTACAGGAAAATAATCAACATTGCGGTTATGTGATGTGGCCAGACATGAAGCAGAGTTACTGTTACCACTTCGAAGTTGATTATTTTCTGAAAACAACACATCCTGAAGTGCTTTATTCCTCTGATACCACAACAGTTTGCTCACAATTGCAGTTTTTAAATTTACTAGTGAACAACATTGTGATTTTTATCCATTGTTAGTTACATTTAATGTCATGCCCATGAAACAACAATGGAACGCCCGTGAGACAGTTTATTTCCTGTTCTCGCTTATGATATCGCAGACACAAACAGTCATTCCATCACCAGCCTCTCTTTTTTTCAGCTTGTCACATGACCGAGAAAATGTTCAAGTGGAACGCCTCTGCTTTCTAGTAATCATACACAATATATTCAGTGTCCTCCACAATTATCGGCACCCCTTGTAAAGATTAGTTTTTCTCTGAATAAATTTGTTTCAATTAAAGGTTGGGTTTTTCTCATTTTTTCAGTGTGAGATGAAGCAACTTCACCAAAAGGTGGATTTATTCGAAACCTTGTTAATAATCTTAACAAGGGGTGCCAATAATTGTGGAGGGTACTGGAAATGTTCACTATTATAGGGCTCAGAAATGCTCAGTACATTTTTACACATCTATATCAACTGTAATAAAGTAAAGGGATAGGGGAAGTTATTGAGACTTGACTGATACTTTTATTGATCAGAAATCAATAAAACCATTCAAAAACATAATTTTATGAGCAATTATTTAGTTGTATTTCAATGTATTGACTATTAAAGATTGTATTATTCATATTTTTATATTGGAATATTTTCATATTGTTTTAATAATTCTATTTTATATTTAGACATTTAAATTTTCTAAATATTTATTTTGTAATCCTATTTTATTTGAACTACTTTGTATGGTTATCTTATTATTTTTAGAATGAATTTTTGTCTTTTCATTGTAAAGTACTTTGAGTTGCATTTTAATGTGTGAAAGCTGTTTTACAAAATAATAATAATAATAATAATTATTATTATTATTATTGTGTGTTATAAATGTCCATAAATCATGAATTGTAATAGCAGACCTGAACCACTAGAGGTCAGAATTTGCTCAGATTTACTCCCAGTTTTTCAAATTTGTTCTCCCAAATGTTTCAAACACAGAGGGTCAGTTGTTCTTATATTTTGAGTCATTGTTTGTGAGAGAAGGATGGTAGGCTCGTCACTCATCACTGAGGAGTTATAGTGGAAAAGAAATGAAAATGACATGTTTGTCACTCTTGCTAAACCTGCAGGAGCGAATAAACAAAGAGGCAGCAGAAGAGAAAGAGAAGTTCATGAATGCGATCAGAACCTTCAACAGCGAATTTAACCTGCTTAGAAACAGGGACATGGTGTTCCAGAGTCAGACCAGATCTGAAATACAGAGTCTTCAGACGGAAGCCAAGGCACTAACCGAAGGTAGATTGATGCACTTCCTTAATTCTTTAATTGAACATGGTGTAGTGAGCAGGACTTCCAGCATTACAGATGTGCCATCTGAACACATGTTGAACTGTCTCCTCGAGCTCAGTATACTACACCTGGTCATGTGACCTTCCACAGAGCACGATGTTTAGAAGTCAGATATTCGGTTACATTTTATAGGTATACCACAGCGCTGTGGAATACTTAAGCAAAATTGATAGCTTTATCCTTATCAGCATCACTTTTTCATTTGACGTAGCTAATTTGACAACTTTCTTTGTTTAGCATCACTGTAAAAATCCGAATTATACCATTCTTTAGAGATGGAGAGGATGAAGCAAGAAAACCCCTGGCTGATCTCTCTGCAAACAGAGCGGGAATCTTTAACAGAAGAGCTCCAGGGGCTGTGCTCACATCTCGCAGGTGAAGCAGAAAACAGGATACTGCTTCAAACACTCTTGCTTTTTCAAGTGTTGACTGAAAAGTGTTTCAGTATTGCACGTGTGCACAGATTTGGAGAAGGAGCTGGAGGAGGCATTGGCTCTCACAGAGTCCCTGAAGACTGAAAGGCAAATCGCCATTCAGAAACCTCTGACAGACAGCACCTGCCTCAGGTAAGCGAATGGAAAAGTGACATTCAAAAACTCTGCCAAGAGCAGGAAAGGCACGATCAATACGTCAAATACCCATCAGAGTGGATTTATTTACCCCGGACCATTTTCCTTTTGACCCACGAGCAGCCCCTTCATTCATCTCCTTGTCTGTCCTCCTCTCAATAAGCCTGTAAATAATATACCACCAGGCCCATCCCTTTAATTAAGCCTTTGATATATATTAACCATGAAATCCGGTCCCGAGTCAGGCAAACAGATAAACCCCCCCTTTACAACGACGTCTGGTGGGTATATCATGTCATCCATGAAGGGGAAAGGATCAATAGGTAGCGTGTCTCTGACAGGAAGCGTCCCCCACAACTGTGTAAATCATATGTACGACCATCGATGTTCACACAAACCTCTCTCATTAACAGCAAACCGGATTAGAGCCCGGGGAGGTCCTGAAGATGCAGCCCGTGCAATCGTTCCTCTTCGGTGTAACCGTAAATCAGTTTCAAATGGCTGTTGCTTTAGACACAGGCTATCGGTTGTGTGAAATCAAATGCTGAAATGATGCCTGTCGTTGAAACAGGCAGCACGGAAAATTGGGTTGAATTAAATGGATTGGGCGAGACGACTTTTACATGAATCACATTGTTTTATCTAAAACGGGGGTTTTAGAAAACACTGAACTCAAAATGCAAGGCTTGGGTCTCACGGGATAATTAAAAAAAAAAAAAGAGAGAGAGAACATGATAAGACTTTTCAACATGGAGCAGAAATAACCAAAGTAATCAAGGTGAAACATGGAACAGGTGAACACAGTAGGATAATCAATCAAAAACTACAACAAATGCACATGGAGTGAATTCAAAAGAGTCATGCTGGGACACACACCACCCGCATAGAGGGGAAATTCCTTACTATTATGACGCCATGTAGTGTCCTGAACAACTTTATAACTTATAATGACTTGGAATATTTAGAAATAATAATAACGATAGTTTAAAATTATGATATATATTACATTACAAACAATGAATTCCTACATAATGAGAACAACAGAGTCACACTGCCTCAATGGTACTGTGACTGCTACTTGGCACAATTAAAAAAATAATAAAGTGAATAAATGAATGAATAAATAAATAAAGCGATCTTGTCCACCATGTTGTGTTAAACTTCTGTTGTTGTTGAATTTTTCACCCTCTCTGCCCGCTTGGATTTTCTTGTTACCTCAGTTACAGTTGATTCAAACCATAATTGCAGGATTATCTCTGTGTGTGTGTGTCTGTGTGTGTGTGTGTGTGTGTGTGTGTGTGTGTGTGTGTATACACTGTGAAGACTGAGGAAAGAGCTTGAGGAACATAAGGAGCTGGAGAAGCTGCATGAGGCCCTCATCACAGAAGTTCAGTTCTTGCGTTCGGTAATTGTAATTATTACAAATACAATGAGGCACCATTTTTGTGTCATGGTCATAGTTTTGACTTATTTTCATAAACTCATAATGACAGATGAAATCATCTTTGACAATTTTACATGGTTATTTATGAAAAAAAACCTGGCAACATTAATAACTGTCTGATTTGATCTACTCATGAGATGATGTTCCTTTCTCGGCAGAAATTATCACAGAAGGCGGGCGTGTGCTGAGATTCTCAGGTTGTTTTTTTCAGCAGTTACTTGTGATTTTTGAAGTTTATGGAGAATCTGTTCTGTTTTGATGCTTGATGGGTTGTTCAAGATTTCGCAAATACGCCACAAAGCCTTTCAGTGCAGGTTTGTATTTGTGTCTGTGCATCATACTGATCACTTTTTTTATTGATTAAAAGAAAAAGAAAATCAGACCACTTTACAGCTTGCTCTTGAGGCCAAGTTTGTTATGAATCTGACTTTGCTCTGTGTAAATCTGTCGAAGGCTGCCCTCTAGTGGCAGTTCATGCTAATACTGTAGTAATACATTTTTTAAAGGCTAATAAATTTTCTCACAGTGATGATATGAAGATATTAGTGCATCTTATTAGTCTTAATTTATTTAAGGGTCACTATAACCAATACAGAGATATGAGGTTTCAGATACAGGAAAAACACAGTGTATTGGATATTTGTATTCAGTGAGCTCCCCCCCATTCATCAGCTGCCATCTAGTGGCGATTAACTAACGGTACATTCAGTAAATAAATATGACACACACGGCTAATGTAAATGAGTGTACACTGTACATAAGTACACCTACACACACAATCTTTCTCTGTCAGTCATGTCAATGATCAGTATGATGATAAGTGTTGATTCTTTTTCAGTATATATCAGACTGCCTTTGTAGTATGAAGAGGAACATGTTGGCTAAAGTTTATCATCACGTTTATTTATTTCTTTTAAGGAGTTAGCATTTGTAATTTTTTAGTGTTGTGTTTTTCAAATGGAGGTACTATGTGCACCCGTTGTGGTACTTGGAAGCACTGTAAAGCGTAAATAACAGAAAAGGAAAACTGACTTTTTCAGGGGGAAAAGAGGAAATTGACAGTAATTTGATGTAATCAGAGCTATCAATATTATTAAGACAGTTTTAATAAGGAAAAGAGATTTGTAAAAAAAATTACTGAGCATTTTGTTGCCACGTGGAAGAACGCCATTACGAACGAGACGTGAAAGGAAAATAAACAAGTCGCTTACTAAGATTTGTCTAAGATTTGTCTTCTACAAATAACAATCCAGGACCTGCTAAAAATTAAACCAGAACTGAAACTTATACATATGGCACCCCTTGTTAAGATTAGTAAAAAAAGGTTTCGAAAAATCCACCTTTTGGTGAAGTCGCTTCATCTCACACTGAAAAAATGAGAAAAATCCAACCTTTAATTGAAAGAAATTTTTGTTCAGAGAAAAACAAATCCCGCATCAAGAAATAATTATTTTCAATAAAAATGTATGGGCCACTAATCTTTACAAGGGGTGCCAATAATTGTGGAGGGCATTGTGTGTGTGTGTATGAAAATGTAAAATTATCTTGTGATTTTTTTTTTTCATATGTATGTATTTATTTATTTTTTGCAAAGGTCCCTTCACAGGCTCATCCATAAGACTTAAACTAGAAATGAACATTGAAATTCAAATAAATAATGCTATTGAATGAATTGAATAATAAGGCTGCATCAACGAACGCACCTGATTTCTGGAGATACCTTTGTGTGTTTTCTCGCAGCAGCGTACCAGCAGGAGCTTTAAATGCTCTCTGTGACACCCAGTGGGTGGATTATCTCTGAGGCCTGCCGAGACGCCGGATTACTTTGTTTCTCTCTTGCCTGTGCGTAATTAATGGGCTGTAATCATGTAGAGGATGGTGTGTCACGCTCTTGAAGAAACTCTCCACCCCTGCAATTAGAGCTATTATACTCATAGCAATCAAGGCTGTTTCTATAAACAATAGTGTCTCGCAAATATTTACCCGCTTGTTGTTAATCATGTAATTGGGGCAAGAAATCCGTCCATGTCTTTGAATTGTGCAAATTAGCAGGTGCTGATTGCAGCTTATTCAGTGTGAATCTCGTCGAACGGCACACATGCACACTCCTGCTGCGTGATTTAACTAAGGGTTTTTTTTAATCATAGGCATACAGATTGAATTTTGAATTTGTAGTGTCCATTGAATTAACATCCACTAATAAAAAAGCTAACTCGTCACTTCCTCTCATTGTGCGCTCAGTTCAAGGCTGGCCACATGTTGTGCCGTTTAGTCTGTAATGTACAACTGGCGATGTTTTAATTCAGCGTATACCATGCCACCCTCTTCTATATCCATGAGCTCACAGACGCCCATGATTGGCTTGTGTCCCTGTGCTTGATGGACGAGAGACGAGAGAGTAGGCCCCTCCCACCCAGCGAGCACGGCCAATTTTGGTCTCTTGGACCCCCAGCCTCAGATGGCTGTGGCGTCGTCAGGATTCAGACTCGGGCGAACACTTTTCTACAAATCTATCTACATATGTTTATTTTTTCTCATTTGGCTGGAAGACACTGTACTTTTGGTTACATTATATGTGAAGAATAAAGCACTTGAAGATGTGCTTTTAGAACAAGATAATCAACAACCGGGTGGTGCAATGTGGCCCATCGTGAAGCCGAATTACTCTGAACATCATTTTCCAAACGCAGCATGTGATAATGTTTCACAACATGCAACTCTGAAAGGATTTGCTGAATAGACACAAGATTTACAGCTCGATTGTTTTTTTTGTTTTTTTAATATCCACCCATTTTAGTACCTGTTACAAAGCTCAGCAACGAACCCTCCATGCTTTATAGTTTTAGTGAGTATTTATGTGATGGAATATCCACAAGGCTCTTATTGGCATCTGTCACAGGCTAGAGAGAGGAAAAAAACAGGAATAAACAGCAGGCCAGAGGGCAGACAGTCGCCATGAAATCCAGGAATAAGCACAAATCAATTTCAGTATCGCACTCCCCCAGGGTGCGTCACTTTATTGGATCAGGCGAGGATCACGCTACACGGCAGATAAAGTGAATGCTTCAAGGTTAATATGGTTCTTTTCAGTAGAGTTTATGGAGTGATGTGCAAAGATGGATAAAAAAAAGATAAAAAATGAATAGAACTACAAGACATTCCTGATTATAGAACTGAAATGGAATGAGCTAGATCAGGGATTTGACTGATGGTTTGTATGGGATTTATTCAATATCAATAATTTGATGTTTATTTGACAGACTGTAATTTCTATGTTTTCCAGATGTGGTGTTTGATAAAGGAGAACCAGGGTTCTCTTACAAGCATGATACTGTAACACAGGGTCCTCAGGCTAGCAAAATGTTTGGAATAGATATGCAAAAATGCACACTTTGCTCTCATTTGGGGGAAAGAAAAGTTTATGTATAAGGAAAAGTATAGAAATGTATGTCATTGATGTAAATTAAATTAGGTAGCTAAAATCATAAGGTCACAGAAATGGCACTCGTGAAGCCTTCATATCGATCTGGGGCTGAAAAACAAAAAGAAAGAATAGGGGTAGCAGATTCATGCGAATGAGATTTGTTTGCTTTCTCGCCAATGTAGTTGAAATGGAAAACGTTAGTGGCTAGCTAGCTGAAATCTAGAGTAAGAAGTGTTGTTGTTAGCTTGTTACATGTTACATCAGTAGCCTAATGGTCTAATAGTCATTATTTGGTCATTAAGGAAATATTTTGCATATAATCAGCGTTTGAACGAATTGAATTTCCTCCAGTGATGTGTAAATTATTTTCCCTAAAGTTAAGAGCTAGCAAGTAAACACTGTAAACCCAAACCACCAGACTGACACAAGATTACAGCACATGGTTACGGTTTTATTGATGAATTTTATACACGAGTATTATAATTGTAAGCCCAATACAGTGTTAATCATCTAATTCAGCATCCTTGGTCCCAGTTTCCAGCATACCAAAGAAAGAGAAAGGCCATTTTTATCCACACAAAAGACAGCAGTGTGCATAAGGACCTTTAACGTTTCTAGTGCCCAGCTCATTCTCAAAAGTGTGAATGATCTCTTTCTCGAGTGTTGAGTTACTTTTCGTCATCCAGCAGTCCTGGTTCACGGGGAAGTAAGCTGAAGATGCGCCTGCTACTTGAATGTTGGACTCTGTAGAGTGAAATGAGAAAACATGTTTCACTTTCATACAGCCTTGCATATCTAAGTACACTATATCTAAAAAAAAAAAATCAACATTATTGTATTTGAAAATACTTCGACATGAAAAGCAGGAAGCATCTACATGAGTTTTATTAGTGAGTATAATGCGGAATGACAGAAAACTCGAAAATCTCAGACTCGCTCAACTGCACAGAGAATAAAATATCGAACATTCTCAATTCTGATTGGTCAGAAGGTACAAGACACAGGTTTATATTTATATTAAAGTGCTCGGTCTGATTTCTGTAATTATCGTTTTCTGGAGTAACAGCAAATTCACAGGGACTTGAATTATGGAGATGTTCCATAAACTGTCAGGAGTCTCCGGTGTCAGAGTTCGTGTTTTAGGACAGAAGAGTTTACGTTTCTCAGTCATGAGACAAGCTGCGTTTTTTTTTTTTTTTTTTTTTCAAAGAAAAAAAGTGATAGGCAATGGAACAACTGTTCTACAACAAACTACTATCTAACTTGTTTTGCAGGTCTTCCATACCAATAAATGTAACTATAAACTAGGCATGTAGCAATATATCTGATGATAAATCGCAATACACGTTTATGATGATTCGAATTGATGAAATTTAAAAAAAAAATGAACTGTGATTATT
The DNA here is from genome assembly GCA_028570945.1 of Gogo arcuatus. Lineage (NCBI taxonomy): Eukaryota > Metazoa > Chordata > Actinopteri > Siluriformes > Anchariidae > Gogo > Gogo arcuatus. The sequence continues at coordinate 2,616,277 of JAOTRR010000043.1, read as the reverse complement.
TTCAGGCTGCGTAATCTTAGTTTTTCATAGCAGTAGTTGCGTTGTTTAGACAGCAGAAGGCGCAATAATGTAAAATAGCAGGAATACACATGACTTCACCATAGGCGGAAGTAACGCAGCTCTAATGCTGAGACAAATAAATTTAACCTGAAATCCGAGGTCTCTTTTTACAGACTGCCAATATCGAAAGAAAAGAGAAGGAAATGGAGGTAGTTGTTTTCTGTTTAATCCTGACTCCAGCTTTGACAAATGTTCATAAAAGTTTATTAATGAAAGGCCTATTTGTTACGAACATTTTTCATTTTTAATAAAAGGAATATTTTAGTTAATAGGCTATTATATTTTACTCCACCCTTTACAAATGTGGGTAAATAATTATTGTTGGTTATTAATAAAATGATTTTTTTTAACTTAACAAAAGGAATATTTAAGATGAAAAATAGGAAAATACATGGGGTTTTTTTGGTAATACAATTTTCTTCATTTAATTTCTTTCAAAAATGTCGTGGGAAAATTGAATCGTGAACCCAGTATCGTGAATCGAATTGTGAACTGAGTGAATTGTTCCATGCCTACTGTGATCAGATGAGAAAATTTGATGTCATTCTTTAATAATAATAATAATAATAATAATAAAAGATACTTGGCAGATCTTGATGCATAGAGAAAGAGGCTGGAGACAAGCTTGAGGATAAAGGTAATGATCTAATGTGCACTTGTTTTGTTAATTTTTTTCTCTCGATGATGGAAATCTTGTGGAGTTGACCAGCGAGACGTTTTTACTCACTGTTACAGACGGCCAGCTTGTTCCCGCCCACGTACTGAGTCGTCCACGTGTAGCTAGTGGCGTCGCTGCATTCCTCATACAGCCTCGAAATCCTCAGGAAGCCAAAGTCATAGCCCTGGAGTGAGGAGCGCTTTATGTTGACGTCGAAGTTTTTCATCATTTACACTCCAAATCAAAGCATGAGAGCCATAGGAAATGTAAAAAGTTAAAAATATCGTGAAGTAAAGTCTCTTCAGTAATACTAGGTTTTTAAATGTGTGTTTGTATTTGGACGTAATCAGTGGAATGAGAGAATCTAAGACTGAGCCTACCAAAAAAAAAAGTCAAAATTCCTACAATTATCCACAAGGGGGTGCTTTTGTGTTAATTTCTTGTTTTTTTGTTTGTTTGTTTTTTGTCAAAAGCATGTGTATTTTTATGATTTGTTTTTGTACCTCGTTGCACATCGGTTTACAGTAACGCTTCCCCTTGGCGGACACACACACCATCCCTCCTTTACTCTGAACTGCTGGAGCAGGGCATTCCTTAGGCGTGGCATCCTTACACACTGTGGATAGAAGAAGAAGAAGAAGAAGAGACATTGTGCTCGATCAGAGGGCATGAAAAGGCTGAATGTTACCAATATTCACCATATTATTCACCTGATTTTTGATTTTTCTTCAAAATATCCACCAGTCGATTGAGGTTGTTGAGTATTGCTGCGTTTTGGTTCTCTGTCCATTGAGCAGCGAGGGCTTCCATACACTCATCTGAGATCTGGAGGGGAAAAGAAATAAAATAAAGCAAAATGTACAGTTAAGGCAAGCCGCTGCGACTTTTACTTATCCTACGGCGCTGGTGAATTCTCGATTCTGATTGGTCAGAAGGTACACGGTTTCTTGCTACAAGGTTTAGATTAATGTGCTTGTTGCTGTTAACATGTTATCGTTTCTATAGTAACAGCTTGTATGGCGGCTGCGCCACGTAGGGACCTTCTCTGTAAGGAGATGTTTATTTAACATTTCAAAAGACCGGATAATGTGTTGTGATTGAAAAACAAGTGTTGGAACATTAATGTCATCCCGTCACTGACTGTTTTCCAAAATGCCTGGAAAAATGACAATTCTTTATACGTGACCATACTGATTTCACAGAGACACTTCGGTTTTCAAGTGCACGTGTTTAAAACCGTTAACCACAAAATGTTAGCTTAGCAAAGCGTTCGAGCGCCACCTGAAAGGCAGTAAGGAGAATTTGATGCTCATTTCTCTGTGTTAAAGAAGAAGGATTGGAAAGTCAGCAGTACCTTGAGCTTCTCCGAGAACTCATCATAGGACCACTGAGAAGAGGAGCAATCGGTCGAATTGGTCTGTGCTCGAACAGCAGCCGAGGAGAGCACTTAGCAACACACACACACACACACACACACACACTAACAATCGGCCTGTTGTCACAAAGCATTTAAAGCACCCTTTAGGTTCAGTCCTACTGACACCAAACCCTTGTTTTCCTTTTCAGGAGAAGTGTTCGGTGCATCTTGTGTACTCAGTGGTATGCCTCAGTATTCAGAAATGTACAAGTATACGCAAATGCATATATGGATGGATGTTATTGATGTTAAGTATGAAACATACCTATAAGCAGGGAAAGCAGTTTCATTGCCACAGCGGTCATCATCGTCCTTTTCAGAAAAAAAATTCTCAGCGCTCTGTGTGTGTGTGTGTGTGTGTCTCTCTCTCTCTCTCTCTCTCTCTCTCTCTCTCT
>JAOTRR010000043.1:2601906-2613647 GCA_028570945.1 Gogo arcuatus | reverse complement strand
CTCTCTCTCTCTCTCTCTCTCTCTCTCTCTCTCTCTCTCTCTCTCTCTCTGTTTGCTTTTTTGAGGCCACGCAGCATGTTGACACACTTTCCCAGATTGCGAAACTTTGATTTGGAGTTTTTTCGATTTTGCAACAATTGATAAAGCCTCACACTGTGAGTGCAGACATACTGCCTAATTATATCTGGACGTATCTTTAATTTAAGGATTTAATTTGTCTTCTCTAGACAAAAACACACCCACGTATTTTCCTTGACCAGCATTCGAAGCTTAAGTTTGTGGATGATTTACAACTTGCTCGAACTCCGACTTTATCTTCGTAATGGAGATGAATTTGAATTAGATCGTGCAATCGTTTGCAACGTGCGAATCCACGTTCTGAGAAAACACACTGCGTTTTGGTGTGCGGAAATTCTGCTCAGCTTGACTGAGTACGTCTCTGATTTTCTGACAGCACATCGTGTGTGTGTGTGTGTGTGTGTGTGTGTGTGTTTATGCATGTGTAGGTGGATGAAGCTCTTCTATCTTGGCTCAGTCTGTCAGGAGCAGGTGGGGAGGAGCTGACTCTGTTGGCAGGGTTTCTCTCTTTTTTTTCCACATCTCATTCTCTCTCTCTCTTTTTTTTTTTTCCTGTGAAAGACATACAGCACTCTTTTGGATCAAAATAAGATGTCTTCCACCCAAATTTATGATTTAGCAAAAATAATTTAGGCATCAGAGTTTGTAAACGGAATTATTCAGGTTGCTGAGAATTTCAGTTCTGAGTGGTAGATCATTGGAGACCGTGATTATGCAAACAGCAGGCATTAGCGCTCATAGTTTAATCATTTGAGCACAGGATGTGCTTTCACCAGGTCCAGAAGGACAGCATCATTTGTTCGAAGTTGTTCTTGTTATGTAACATTATTTTTCATGCATTTATCTGGACACCAAGGAGTCGTCTGGTATAGAGACAGGATTCAAAATTACATACAGCAAAAAGAAACAACAAAAAACTGAGCTTGGTTGCTCGTGTATTAGGTATGCCTACCTTGTACGGTCGTGTTGTTCAGAGCAGTAGTTAGTAACTGTATAGCTCCGTGGCCGGACATGGCTAACGTGCATCAAGCTAGTTAACTAATTAAGTGCATGAATACAGAAGAAGAGAAATGAATGAGTCTGTGACCATGTAGCACGTCATCAGAATATTTGGCCAGTGTTTCAGCTGTGACATTCTGTCTTTGCATTGCACAGAAAATATATCATTCAAGCATCTTTAGTTTCTCTCAATATGTTTAACTTTGAGGTGACTGCATGTTGGGGAAGGACCTGGAGGAAAAGAAAGGAAAAAAGGAAGGACGAAAGCAAGAAATGATTAAGGAAGGAACAAAATAATGAAGGAAGAAATGATTCAAAGAAGAAGGGAAGTAAGATGGAAGGAAGGAAGGAAATAATGAAAGGCAGAAAAAGGACGAGAAGGAAGAAGGAAACTACGGTAAGAAGAAAGTGAGGGGAGTCAGAAGGAAGGAATAAACAAATGATGGAAGGGAAGAAAAAGAAGGAAAGAACTGTCGAACGAAGGGGGAAAGGAGGGAAGGAAGGACAAACATGAAAAACAAAACAAGGAAGAAAATGACAAGAAAGGAAGAAGAGAGAAAAGCATGCAAAGGAAAGAAGGAAGGAAGAAATGATTGAAGGGGAAAGGAGGAATAAAAAAGGATTAAAAGAAGAGAAGGAAGGACAGAAAGGAGGAAGCGAAATGGAGAGAAAAAAGAAAGAGGAATGGAAGACAGGATGATTTTCATGATAAAATCAACCTTTCCAGGAAATGATGCATTTTTATTTAGTGGTGCACCGGAGTCCTGTTGTATTTTTATTTATTTATTTTTTTGTGAAAAGCCTGTTTGTTAAAATCTCTCCCCCTGAGTGATAATAGATCAGATACCGCTTGTTCAGAGCTTGTTTCCAGATTCGATTCATTCTTTTAACATCTGTAATTTTCAGAATTGATCATTTCTTTATATTTCTTACATTCAACTGCTGCGCTGCACGAACAAGCAGCACTCTTGTCAAAATGTCTCGCTTGAATGAGTACCGGTTTGTGGGCTAATAAATATTCACACTGCCACGCAACCTCGACATGACTTGTTTCAAATTGTGGCTCAAAGGAGAGTTTACTCAAACAAATGAAAAACGTATGATTACTTTGCCCCTTGAGTTTGAAGATTCAATGTAGCTGCAAGCAGCAATCACGGGGGCCAAGCACCGTATGGATATACGGCTGTGGCTTGGAATGGGTTCGTTGGAAAGAGACGTTACTAACTGTTGGGATGTTGGAGTAACATGGTTCTTGTCCAAGCAGCACTTCAACACTCATTTTCAGATCGTGGAAACAGGAATTCAGGAAAAAAAAAATTGCAAAAAGTGTGGATACACTCGTAAGGGTCTAAATCTGTTGTCTTGAAACATTTTCTTATTTTATTCACTAACATGACTTCGATGTTCGTGTCTGACATTTCATTTAAAAACTGAAAAAGTCCAGGAATGTGTTTATTTTCTCTTTTAAATGTACTCAGCATTAGTTCTGCATACCTTGCTGCAGAACACTCGTCCTTCTTATTAGGCTTTATTTGTTAATCATGTACAGTAAAGTTCAAAACCTTGGCACAACACACTAAAGAGATCTGATATATTCTGTTCCAGTTCAATTTCAACATGCAACGAAGCATTTAAAGGAAGAACAGGAAATGAACTGAAAGACTGAATCTACTCGCAGGTTAAAAAAAAGCCCTGGCTACAACTTATAGTTCTGCAATGTGCTTTAAGCAAATTGACACAGAAAAAAAAATGCATATGCCATAGAAATTCCCAGGTACATTTCCAGGGAAATGATTCTTTGGTCCCTCAGCATGATTTCTGACCGAAACTCGCAGCTTCTTTGGCAGCGTTGGCTCTGATGTACTAAAGGTAAGTGTGTGTATAAACATCGGGCAAATTTAAGAACACCAGCAAAAGCGCGTGAAAGCTGAACAGGGCCTTCGGAGGACTGTGTTGTTTTCTGTAACGTGTAAAATGTCTTGTCCATTTTGCACGTCTCTTAACGTGTCCACGGAATGGTATGTTGGTGTTTTTCCTTTTGAAACAGGAAGTCAGGAGGAAACATGGAGAAGAGCTCGACTGATTTCCACAAACGCCAGTTGGGATTTTTGAAGGGGAAAGAAGGAAGGAAGGAAAACTGCATGTTGTGGAATAACATAAAGAAGGAAGAAAGCTCGGAACGAAGGAACGAAATAAGCAGGAAAGATAGAGGAAGGAATGATGAAGTGAGGAAAGAAGAATGGAAGAAAGAAATGGAACCAAAGAAGGACTTGAAGGAAGGAAGAAAGAAGGAGGAAGGAAGAGATGAAAAAGTAGAAAAGAACAAAAAAAGGACAGAAAGGAAGAAAGATGTGAAGGAGGAGAGAAGGAAGGAAGAAAAAAGAAGGACGGACATGAAGAAGGAAGGAAGCAAAGAGAAGAAATAAGGAAGGATGGAAGGAACAAAGGAAGGAGGAAAGATGGAAAGTAGGAAAGGTGGAAGAAGGGCAGAAAGATAGATGGAAGGTGTAATGTCAGATGGAAGGAGCAGAGGAAGAAGGATGGAAAGAAGGGAATGAAGGATGGAAAGGAGAAGGAAAGAGCAAAAGAAGGAAGAAACAGTGAAAGAAAAAAACATGTTTTGGGCAGTTTCAGCATCAAGAAAGGAAGGAAGCAAAGAAGGATTGAAGGAAGGAAGAAAGATGGAAAGCAGGAGGAAGGAAGGAATAAAAGAAGAAAGCAACAAAGGAAGGAATAAAAAATGAAAGGAATAAGGAGGAAAGAAGAAAGATGTGAAGGAGGAGAGAAGTAAGGAAGAAAAAAGGACAGAAATGAAGAAGGAAGGAAGCAAAAAAAAGAAATAAGGAAGGATGGAAGGAAACAAAGAAGGATTGAAGGAAGGAAGAAAGAGGGGAAAATGGAAAGCAGGAGGACGGAAGGAAGAAAGCAAGAAAGGACAGAATAAAGAATGAAAAAACTAAGGAATAAGGAAGTAAGCAAGAAGGAGGAAAGAAGAAATAAAAAAGTAGAAAAGAATGAAAAAGAAACACAGAAAGGAAGAAAGAAAAGTTGGAAAGAAGAAATGTGAAGGAAGGAAGAAAGAGGGTAATGGAAAGCAGGAGGAAGGAAGGAAGAAAGCAACAAAGGAAGGAATAAAGAATGAAAGGAATAAGGAGGAAAGAAGAAATGAAAAAGCAGGAAGGAACAAAAAGTACAGAAAGGAAAAAAGAAGAAAGGAGGGCTGGAAAGAAGAAAGATGTGAAGGAGGAGAGAAGGAAGAAAGAAAAAAAGGACAGACATGAAGGAAGGAAGCAAAGAGAAGAAATAAGGAAGGATGGAATAATAAAAGAATGGTGGAAAGACGGAAAGAGGAAGGAAGGAAAGTACGAACGATGGAAGAGGGCAGAAAGATGGATGGAAGGAACAGAGGAAGGAGGAAAGACAGAAAGAAGAAGGATGGAAAGGAGAAGGAAAGAGCAAAGGAAGGAAGGGAGAAAGAAGGAAAGAAAAACAGGGCAGTTCCAGAAAAAGAAAGGAAGGAAGTTAGGAAGGATGGGAAGGAGGAAAGAAGGAAGGGAAGTAGAAAGGAAGAAAGGAATGCTGCATCCACAGTCGAATTTAACATTAAAATTCACTTTGGGTGATGAACACCACTGAAGGGCAGGTATTAAATTTGCTGGAACTCATTTTCGGGTATCCGCAGCAGGTGAGTGAGTGCTAGCAGGTGGAGCAGCTTTTCCATTAAACGTTCCATCATTACCAATGATGATAATAAATAATAATAAAAGAAAGGAAATGTTTCTGAACAGAAATCGAACAGGATTTACTGGGGGTGTGCTGAAATACTCCTACTTCCATTCCCACTTTGTGGATTTGCGTTGCTCTGTGATGATCACTTGCTTTAGATGGTCGTCAGAGCAGTATTGTTCTAGTGCAGCAGAGTTTTAATTGATTCTCCGTGCACGAGAGATTCAGTATGATGCCTGAAGCCACCGCTCTATCCAAGCTGAAAGGTCTGCGTATGAAATCTTTTATAGAAAGTATCCCAGTCCGTGTTGTAGAAATGTAATTGGATCTCGTTGAACAAGAGGGAAAGGATCGATGCTGTCTCGCAGTCTGGCCAGACTGTGAGAGAGAAAGTCCTGCTTTCTTCTGTCTCTGTTCCTCTGTTTTGCTCTGAGTGTGGGTGGCCTGAAAGCACAGCATGTGTTGGGTAATATAGCATACGAAATGCCGATGCTAATGAGAGACCGGTCGTAGATTCATATATAAAAGTAGCTGAAGTGTTGCTCCAGGAGAGCAAGAATATGAAAAAAAGTTCAGCTCTCAAGTGTGTAGCTGAAGCACAGACACAGGAAGTGGAGAAGTTTTTAAAGAAAAAGTCCACTTGAAACACATGAAACGGTTTGATCTTGAAAGGTAGGTTTGTTGGTTGGCGCAGTCTTTCGTTATATCTTTGAGACGTTCGTGGTGCTCACTCACCATTTCCCTGTGATGTCCAATGCCACATTAATGAGAAATCCAGTGGAGACGGAGCGCAGACGTTGGCGCAAAGATCCAGAATGCATCGCAGCTATACGACAGCAGAGGCCCGGCTACGAGATGACGAGCACAATGGGACAGCAGAGTGTACAGGTTAAGAGGTGAAAGAGCTCAGCAGTAAAGCGCCGCCGCATCACTCACTCTCTTTGGGTAGAGATGAATCGAGGGCGGAATCCCATGGAAACTCAGTTTCTTGAAACCACTCTTGTCTTTGAACATAGTGTCGTTTTTGATAATGAATATATTTCATGTGACAGATGATGTTCATGTCCCCACCATGTAAACATACAAAACACATTTTTCTGCTTGTTTGGCAACTGTTTATTGCCATGTTTCTCTGTGATCTATTAGCTGCCAGCCGATACATACCGAGAAAAGCCCTGCACTGTATGTAATCCTTCTTCTATAAGGCCAGTCAAGCACAAAAGCAGTGATAATGCAACAAATTCCCATAAATTACAAACCCCCGCCCCCCCAATACACACGTGCTGCACCCCGTCTCTAATGGGCATATGAGTTATAGGTTTAATTCCAATCTTTACACTGCTATAAATGAAGCCATTTGAATAAACCACAACGGCTCATAAAAGTGCCAGGCAGGATGGAGAGAATCCTGTTAAAATCTCTTCCCTATTAGATTCTGTCTTCTCTTTACAGCCTAAGATGGAAGTGCCTGAGTGATCCAATGTGACAGAAAGAGCATTATAGACACTGTGTGTGTGTGTGCGTGTGTGTGTGTGTGTTTCCCCCCACTCCATGAAATGAACCTGCAAAAAGTGAATACCTTCTCCCCCCCAGACTCCTTTTTTTAATACCTTGATTAGGTCGGGTTTCGCCTGAAGTCCTCCATGATTATTTCATGAATCAAACCAACAAATTGACCAAATTTAGGAATGAACACACTCTGCATGGAAGGTGCATTCTTATTAGTTTTACTGTGTTTTCCAAAGTAATTTTGATTTCAGTTCGTTTTTTCTCAAACTGTGCTTTATTAATTCAACTTATTGAGCTTCTTCTTCTTCTTCATCTTCTGATTATTATTATTATTATTATTATTATTATTATTATTATTATTATTATTATTATTATTCTGACCCTGAAAATGGACCCAAGGTGTTTAAAATGGTTGCATTCACACAGCATCTTGATTTTTTTTCTCTGAAACTGCACCAAATTAAGCTATATTATCGAATTATTTAAAAAAAAGTATTTATTTGCATAAAAATGTTTGTGGAGGGGGGGGAACCCAGAAAAACAGAGAGCTGAAGCAGGCTGATCTCGACCCACATATTGCTAAGAAGAACATCATGACATCACTATCAATGAACAATTAGCATAATCCATTTATTTGTATATGTATATTTCCCTGAATTTGGTCTTCCTTGTTCCCCCCCACTAGTGAAATCTGCCCTTTCACACGGCAGCTACCAAACTGCTGTGTCACAGTGCTCTGAGGAACGTGTGACCTGCCTCTCTTCCACATGCATGAGCTCACAGACGCCCCTGAATTAGCTAGTGTCGTTGTGGTTGACTGACAGGGGATACAGAGTATGCCCTTCCCACCCAGAGAGCACGGGACTCCCTGGGACTCCCGGCCATCACTGGGATCCGAGAAAGTGCAAAGCGTAAATTCCTCTATTTTGAAGACTTTCTCATGGTGGAAAACGTCCTGACCCTGAAGACTCCTTCGATAAATGTGAAATAAAAACTGTCCTTAATGAAAATGTCACCATATCAATGATATGTTTTTGTTTATTACATACCATCTTATTTATTTATTTATTTATTTTCAAATTTTGTTCATCGTTAGGTTTTGTTTATGCGGCACATCCGCCATACAAGTCCCTGGATAAGTTGTTACTTTAGAAACAATAACATGTAAGAATGAGCGCAATAATATAAACCGGTCTTTTATGTTACAGCCAAGTATACCTTATATTTGAGAATTCATCAGTTTAGTGCTGTGGCATGATGGTGGATATTCGAAAATCCTGTGGAACATGTACGTAAAAATGACGCATCACGGCTGAAAAAAAATGAAGGAAGGAAGAAGAAAAGGAAACCACAACAAACTCATTATGGAGCATAACTCGTATAACGACAGTGGCTTATGCTGTTACATCGTAAAATCGAGCTGCAACCGATTCAACCACTTTAAGACGGCTGGACTCATGATGACGTGGTTTGCATTAACAGTCTGCAAATGACATCACATGTCGCCAATCACCAGCAATTTATCTTCACCCAAATGGTCCTCTTTGAGAAAGAAAAAGAAAAGAAGGTGCTGTAAAATAATGCTTTATATGATGGCTTAACGTGATGGATGATCTACTGATATAGTCTTGGGATCTTCTGCACTATTATACTGACCTCTGCACCATTTATCGATCCGTTCGTTATAGCAGCCTGCTCCCTATTCCAAAAAAAAAAAATGGCTTGTTAGCACCATATGTTCTTCCCCAGGATCGATGCACTGGTTTAGTGATTGTGATAATAGCCAAGGCCTAGTCCAATCAAGTCCCCCTGTCAGAGGGGGAAAAAAAGCATGACATAAATATGAATTCATATGAATGGGAAGAAGTGTCAATACACAACAGATGACGTGATGATCAGTAAGCTGTTTGCTCCCATTTAGTTTTTGTCAATACTTTTCAATATTCCCCCATTATTATCCACATACAACTTGTATCTCTATTTGTGGACTCTTAAATGGACAGGTTTTATTGGCACAGGTAGTGGAATTGAAGATACATGCATTGCGGAGGAGGTTTCAGGGTCTGTCTAGATCATAAAAATCACAAAAAAAGCTTTTTGTTGTTTAAAGTTTGAGTTTGTTATCCTGGCTTGAGGCCACAAAATGTGTGGTCAAACAGAAAGGTGCAAGACTCAAAGGGATTGAAAGAAAAAGAAAAGGAAAAGAGGCGATTTGTATAAGAGTTTTAGAGATGCAGCGAGAGAAAGATAAAGACAGATGTTCCAACAGGAGGACATGCTGCGAGTGTCATGGCATGCAAAGAAAACATTTATAAATCTGGTGGGAAATCTATGTTAAGAAACAGCGTGTGATCGTTTTTACTTCTGCCATCTAAATTCAGAGTGCAGTTTCTCACAAGAGCTGCAAATCGAATTAAAAAACAAAAAAAAAGGTCTCGACCTCTGTTAAGACCATCTGTTTGCTGTTAAAATAATTTCAGGAAGATTCCTGGACCCCTGACCCTGGCAGTCCATCCGGCACATACAGCTGAAAATCCTGTTCTGGTTTTAGATAAGAGGATCGACTTTTCCAGTCATGTCCACCAGAGCTTGCAGATTTCTTCTTCACGACTTCAGACGAATTTGACCTTTCCTGATGACAGAAACTGTTCAGATTCTCGTACAATCTCTCGGAAGACCTGCTTGCTGCAACTGTCTCCATTCACATGCTGTAGTTTCCTCGACAGATTGTTCAGAATGCTGCCCCTTGTCTGGTTCATAACCTCTTGAAATTGCCTTGTGTGACTCGGGTCACCCCACTTCCTTCCTGTTGCAGCAGTAATCAGATTTAAACCCATTGCATTCCGGGCCTCCAAGGGCTCTGCATGACATTATCTACGTATCCTGGTTCAAAACTGCACACCTGCATACTAACTTCGCAGCCAGTGCAGTGTAGAATTTCACTTGCACCACAGACACTTAAGGGACGTCATAACTAGTGGTGTGTAAAGTGATCGTGACTCTCAAAGTGACGTATTTCTCCATCACTAGACAATCAGGAGCATTATCTGACGTAAACAGGAAGCAATCCATCGATGAAATTGATGCAGGGGAGCAGCAAGCACGGTCTAGCGTTTAACAAAATCCAAATACACTGTGCTTTACAATAAAGTAGAGAATTAAAATATTCTATATCTCGTATTTGTACTTTATGTACTTGTTCTGCTTGGGCTCTTGTGCAACATTGGCTGAGCAACGAAATATAAAGAAGATAACGGAAACATGTTGACCCTGTCATCGGGAGATTGGTCATGTTCTCTGGGTGCATGGGCTCATGTATGCAGAAGAGGGCGGATAGACAGTGCTTTCCTCCGAACGTTAATCCACCCTGTGACAGCATGAGAAGTTTGACTAGATGTGGTTGGCTAGATTGACATGTCTCAAAGGAAGCACGTGTTAGCCTTCAGCCTCCCCGATTGGGAGCTGTGATATGGTAGAAGAGTTGGCTTGTGGGTGGGAATTGACAAGTGACCAAATTGGGCAGGAAAATGGTTTGCATATTTTTGTGATGTGTTTTGCCAGTCATCTCAAAGAGAACTGATCTTTTTTACTTGTTACATTGCTTCATACTGTATAAAAATAGCTTATTTTGTAGTTCATCCTATGATCCTTTATATTTATATGTACTGTTGCAACTGAGCAGGAGATGTTTGGTCATCAGAGACCATGTTGATACTTCCCGTGTATACCAACAGAATTATTGAGTCGTAAACAGATGTTGCACCTCCAAGAGGATACCTGTAAGTTTTAAGTTAGAATTCATATCTATGCTATTTGGTGTAACTCTTAATCCTTTATTAGTGTGTAAACACAAATATAGTGTCCATTTCCATTCAAACTTGGATAATACTTACGTTCTGCTCTAGTCCTGCTAACGTTCCTTTTCAGAGATCTACTCATGCTCGTAATGCAAGGACTCACCTCTTCATCGTACTTCTCAGAGGTGGAATGATTTCCCTCCGTCTGTCACCAATCCTTTAATAAAAGTCTTGCCTTTTCAGGCAATATTCAGGAAAGCACTTGTTATTTTTCTCCTCCAAATGACTTGAAATGCAAAATCCTCAAAACCTTTTGGAAATTGATCCATAATTATTTGCACCACAAAATCAAATCAGTGTCAGGGGATGGATGATACTGGGGATGACGGATGGTTGCGTTGCAATTTCAGCTCCCAAAGACACTGTACATGGTCAAGTACGTGGTGATGGAATTTGAGTCGCAGCGAAAATATTTTGCCGATGAATACTCCTTTCTGTTGTGGCGCTCGCAGCTGCAGCAGGGAAAACAGACACACAGTCCGAGTTCTCACTGGAAAGATAAGTGCTTTTGTAATTAGAAAATATGGGATTGGGGAAGTGCAGGGAGTGAGAGTGGTGCAGTTGGTGCAGGTACCAGAGTGACCGAGTCTGGGTCTTTCGGGGCGATTGCCGGCAAAAGTGCAGTGATCTCGGTCATCCTCTTTGTCGTCTTCAGCGTTGGCGAAGTTGCCTGGGCAGAGAGAGGAGGCGAGAATCAGCTGACATGCAGGAAATAAACTCCACTAGCTTCTGTTTGTTGCGATGCCTCTTTATACTCCCCTGGCTGCTCGAGGAGGGTAGATTGAGGCGCAGTTCATGCCACTCCAACCGTGTGTAATCAGCCGGCTCCGCCCTGTGGCCACGCTGCTTTCAGCCGTCCAAAACAGTGGTGCTGAAGTGTCGCTGTCTTTTCAGCACCACGGGAGCAGTGGAGTGAGGAGCGATGTGCTGCATGGGCGGCGGTTTCCTTTAGCCGCCGTCACACTGTGAATAGGACTTTTTTTTCATAACTCTTATTTGGCGTCTTTTTAAATTAATTCAGAGGACTTGGTTGTCACAGAACCTTTCAGGAGATGACCTATTGTAAAACCCTTTCACACGAATGACCCTGCTTCCTTCCTTCCTTCCTTCCTTCCTTTTTGCTTTAGTGATGTTTGAAGGAAAAAAAATAACAGCTGAATTCTGAGTGTTGAGTACATAATGAGGCAAAATTACTTCTTCAGTCTACACTTTTACCCCCAGATTTCTTTCAGGCAAGTTTTTAAAGACGTTTCTGGCATCTCTGAAATACTTACTCGAGAAATATCTGGAAACCTCACAGGCGTGAACTATACACAGGTGATTTTAATAATCTGAATGGGCATAACCCAACTCTGAATACAAGAAACTTTCCTGGTCTAAATATTGACGTAACTTTAAACTTCCTGTGAGTCACCAACTCAATAACCAAAGTTGTGATCTTCAAACTTTTTTTTCTGCCTTTTTCAGACCATTTTAATATTTCAAAGACCTTTCACCTATTCACAGCTAATTGTGATGTCAGCGAATGCTTAGAACTCCGAATCCCAGAATGCACAGCGGCCTTCCAATATG
>JAOTRR010000043.1:2578190-2594233 GCA_028570945.1 Gogo arcuatus | reverse complement strand
AATCACTGAGAACCCTGGGCCCACACAAGACCAATCACTGAGAACCCTGGGCCCATACACGACCAATCACTGAGAACCCTGGGCCAGCGCAAGACCAATCACTTATAACTCTGGGCCCACGCACGACCAATAACTGATTTCCACTCTTTGTCCCACCCTCTTGCCTTTTTGTTCTCCAAAACTTTCTTTTTGGAGATATTACATTTTATAAGTACTAAAAGCAAGTAAACATTGTCCTTCATTCCAATTGCATAGTTTTTTGGACTCTGATATATTCAATCAATGAAGGCCAGCACTGAGGCATGTTGAGAAGACAAGGCTTGGCCCCAAAAATATGGTCCTGACATCACTGCTTAACAAGTGGATACTTTCCAACAATTGTTCGTCCAATATCAGTTTTCCCCTTCCTTCTACTCCAAATGACAGTCAGTTTGGAATTATTATGATTAGTATAAAAAAGAACCTCTGGTAATAGGATGTGAAGGCCATAGAAGTACACCACACCCCCTATGAGACTGTGCCAAGTGTTTCTCATTTCAGTCTGACATGGGGGGGTGTGCATGAATATATACTAGTGTCCCTGTGGTTCATATCTGTATTAGAGCGGTTCTTTTGGCTGCCCAACCAATCGTGAACATTTATAGGGTAATACGTTCTGATTAGGAATATTATTGGGTGATTTGAAGATGGTATTACTATATTAGGGACTTTTATTCCTTCCTTAAAGCCACTGGATTTTCACCTTTGTGAATTTCTTCATCAGGTGATTCTGGGCACTCCTGGTGTAACATGTTTCTGGAGAGAAAGCCAGCTAACTAGCTTGTTGTTTGTGACTGATAATAGGCATTATGTTGATTGAAGGAGAGGGAAAACGGGAAGGATGTTATGCAATCCCCACTAGTTTTCTATTTGATGGGAAATTAAGCACTGAAGAAACAAGTCCACAGTCTTGGCTAGATAGAAATCAGCCCCAGCCTCACTTCCACAAAAAACAGTCCACCTTAAGACATTTGTTAACACCAAATAATCTGATGTGGATGCCAAAATTAATCCTCAGATTGTTTGTTTTTTATATCCTTCAATGGCAGGACACTTTGCTTTGCTACCACATTTATCCAAGCTGACCCTTCCATGCCAGGCGGATGTTATTTGCATCCAAGATGACAGCTGTTTTACCCATTTTTCCTACTTTGTCCATTTTGCTGATAGGCACCATTTTAATATATTGATAAGTCAACTGATCAGCCCAAATCCATTACTTCAGATGAAAGGAAAGCCAGTCTCTCTGGGGGAAAAAGCAGACACCTTCATAAAAGTCCCTATTATAAGGTATTATTGACCAAACCATTAGCATTCCTGTAGCTGAAAGACTGAGCACAGAGTTCTGCGGAGACCTTGGAGAATGAATTGCAGACCAGTAGAAATGGGGCAGATTTGTGTACCATTAATGGGAAGACAAAGGAAAAGTGTTGGGGCTATGCAATAAAAAAGGCAACAAGAAAGAGAAACAGGCAGGCAGGAAAACCAGTTAAGTCTGCATTATTATAGTTTATGGACCATTTGGAGTTTCTGAGGTCCCATGAGCATCTGTGATGTTAATAATACAAGCAACACTTATTGAGCTTTATCCTGAGGAAGCGTTTTGCTTCTTTGGGAGCATGTATACTACTTGCATACGGTGCAAATGTATATTTACTTGTACACTCTTCAAAACGTTTATCTGCAGTTTGTGAACTTTGGTGTGATGGCACTAACACACCACCGAGTCGAACAGCAAATGTTTTAGCACTTGCATAATAACAACAGAATTATTGACCGAGGATGATTCATCAAAGTACTTCCGACTTTGCTCAATCCTTCATGCACAACAGTTACTTTTTAAACAGTTACTTCTAAATCTCTAAAGTGCGTAATTATGTTCAGGTTCAATGTGACCTCTAGAGAACATTTGCAAAAGGCTGGGTTATCAAAGCATTTCTGTAGACATGGGGGTCTGTCAGTTCCCAGACATGCAGGTGGTTTACATTCAGCACTCTTGCAACTCTTCATAGGAGCGGGTGTCCTCCAGACACATACACTACATTTTGACAACAATGCAAAATCAATATTACGATTTCAGCAGCCAGGTGTAATGTGTGGTTATGGAAGGCAGGATGCAAGTATATAAAATCGATGTGTGATTTATCTGGACAATCCAAGGATCATCGTCCGAGTCCGTAGTGGGGGGGTCAGAGCACAGGTCGACAACATTTACAGAAGGATAATCCATAATTAGAAAAAGAAAGAAAGAAAAACGAGCAGGATCAAAACCAGGAAACATGGAAGTAGAGAACAAGGATTGGACTTTACAACATGGAATAGAAACAATAGAGTAGAACTAAACAAAGTTAGCAAGGCAAGACATAGAACAGGTGAACACATTAGGATAGTCAGTGACATTGATAGTCCAGGGGCACGCAGAAGTCGACAACAGAAACAAAACTACATGACATGGGGGGAAAAAAAAAAGAAGCAACATGTGAAATTATTTACCAAACATTGATTGGTGTCTGTTCACACCCTGTGATTTGGTGTAACCATGTATTCAACACTAGAAAATTTGTTGTTGGTTTATTATAGCTTGATCATTTATTTATGTACTAATCTGTTTCTGACAGCGAAAACCTTTTTGCCTTGGTGTTAGCTCTCCCATAATTCCCTAGCTCTCTCATCTTTGTTTCTTTATTATTCTGACATCAAGCTTTGAAGCTGTTGCTTAAAATAGCTGAAATATTCTCCTTCACTCTCATCATTATTCTCAGTGCTTGAAAGGAAGAGATCAGAAATGCACTCTTCAATTTCTCAACCCTCCTCCAGGGGGCAGTGTGATACAATGCTGCACAGCAAACTGGCCAAGTTTACAGTTCACTCTCGTGCATCAATCCCCAATTGTTTACCGTCTTCTACACTGAAACGCATTGAGCAATCGATCACTGAAACACATCGTAAAAAATCCTGCCAATGTGCATAATGACTTTTCCGCCCCGTATTTTTTTTAAGGCCTCTTTTATTTTCTGCCAATTCCGTAAAGACCTTTCTGACTGACCCGTCAATCAAAACTCAGCCTCCTGGAGCCAGCATCTCTAACATCCTGTAGTTTAAAATGCACTCTGCATTTTGATTGGGCTTGGAGGAAGAGCAGCATGAGGCACACACACGCACACACACACACACACACACACACACACACACACATGCAGATGCATCTATACATGCCCTGTTCAAATTCATTAATTTCCTAATGAGGCTGTTCGACTCTCTTGTTCTCATGTACCACCAGGCTGGACTAGAGCAGGAATCGCCCAGGTAAAGCTTCAGTTAGCATATGGCAGTTGCCAGGCTGTCACATAGCAGGCTGATATTGTCCTCGCAATATGTAATATTTGCGTAGGCGAAAGGAGTGGGCTCATGTCAACCAACATTCAGCTGTTAAGATATCTTATGTAATGCCTTATGTAAGGTGAGGTCATGTCTATGATGAATGCTGCCTATGTGCGTGTAACATACTGAGGAAAAACTGCTGTGTTCTGTTACGTATTGAAGTAATATTTTGATTCTGTAGCTTTGTTCTGTTCATGTGTGCACACTACATGTTAAATCTGTGCAAAAGAAACCTGAAAGAAAATACAAGGAATATTATAGAACACAAATATTCAATGAAAGGTACCTTGCTTACAGCCCTGATAAACAACTAAACATGACTGAATGAATGGTACAGCTGTAAATTCATACTGTGAAAAAATACTATGAAACCAAAATGTATAAATGGGCAAACTAATAAACGACGAAACACAGAACAGGCGAACACAGTAAGACAACAAACTAGTGGCAGGACAGGTCCAGAGATGTGACCAAAACAGGAACAACACCACATGATAAATAAAAATACATGACGTTATGCTGGGAACTATAACACACCCCGAGAGAAGGAACTCTCTCTTAAGAGTATGGCAAAGTAGTCATTGTAGGAAAATGTTCATCAACATTCTTATTTCCATGACAAAAAAACAAAAAGATAGCCAAATAAAAATTCATCCTTCAACTCAAAATATAGAATAAAATGTAATACCATTTCCCTTGATGAATCAAAACAAGACAGAAGTGTCAGAGCTGATTCATTAGACAAAGGTGAAATGAGGGGAAAAGAAGGCAAGGCGAAAAAGCATAGCTGTTAACGTCCTTCAACAATTTCACCCAGGGCGTCAAGGAGAATATTAAATGAGGTAAAAGATATTCCGAGATCTCAAAGCTTCATGAATCAACAATATGAAGAACCTTGAACAGAAATGGCATCTCGAGAAGAGTCACCAGAAGACGTCTCTTCTGTCAGAAAAGGACAGAACATCCCATCAAGACTGAAGAAATTTCTCTGGATACATTGAATCCAGCATTGAAGTCTTTGGCCAGCTAAAGAAGGATCATGTTTGGTGAAAAGTCAACAAAAGCTTATTCCCATGGAAGCACGGTGGTGGGAGTATCCTTGTCTGGTGTTGATTTTCTTCCTCTAGCCCCAGGCAACTTGAAATCACTGAAAGAATCATGAATTGTGAGTAATATCAAAAAAAATAAAAAAACTCATGAAGAATATCAGGCTATGAGTTTGAAAGCTGAGTTTCAACCAGACAACAATCAAGGAAGTCCACGAGAGAATGTTTTAAGAAGGCAGTGGAATGGTGGAATGGTGGAATGGAGTGGCCAAGCCATAGCCCTGACCTGAATCCTACTGCAATGTTGAGGATCTATTCATCCAAGACCTTCTTCAAACCTCACACAGCTGGTGAGGTGTCGGGGGAAAAACACTCCAGGAAGATGTCAGAGGCTGATAATTGGTTTGAGGTGGAGACTATGTGAAATTATTCCTGCTAAAGCAGTGTGTTATTTTTTGCACACACTAGTCGTGAAAATTCCTTATCTTTATTTACGCTAGTTGAGACACAGATTAACCCCGACTGTACTCATGGAAATGTAGCTGCATAGAGAACAGGGTTTATGGGTCACCCATGTTTTAAAAAAAAGACAAAATCACGAAAGTGAGAATGGGTTCTTAGAAGGAAATGCGAAGATGTTGGCTGGTGAGCAAGAAATTTTTATTGACTGATTATACAAATGGATTTCAGCATACTATTGGCAAAAACAGTCCTCAAGTACAGTTTAATGAACTTAATTTTTTTTCTTCTATCCATTCTCATTACTAAGGTGAAATGTGATACTACTTGATTTTGTTTTCTGTGCACATATTCATGTTTATTATGCTATATGGACATGTTGTAGATATTATTTCTATAGTTATGATATTACTACTAATTAACTGGCAGAATAGAAAGAAATAGGCTCTATTTTCCCATCTCTTTCTGTCGGAACATATCCTAGGGACAAAAACTACTGAAATCGCTCCAGTATAGAGTGAGAACACTATAACCGGCAACCGCAAAACGTCTATACAGTGTATAATTCTACATAATTCTAAAAATGATTTGTTTCTACACTCGTTGTTTTATCCTTCTCTTCTTCCGGTCTCTGACGCAGCGCTCCATTCAGTGCCTGTAGTCGATATCACACGAGGATGCTTTCTGCAGAATTCGTGAAAGTAACGTCTGAATATTTAACTGATTATGGCAATATGAATGTGTCTGATAACATGGAAAGGATCCCTTTTGTAAACATCAGAGTCTTTCTGTCTTCCATACGTGTAGATAATCAATGAAATGGCGACTTTGTGATCCAATCAGTTGTCTCTTCGGCCCTCGGGTTTATTGTCGGCTTTTCTGCTTTGAAAGTTAAAGCAAACTCCAGGGACAGTGAGAGAGAGTGAGAGAGAGGGATCATCCACCTGCTACATTGTGTAACAGAGCTAGTAAGTGGTAATTAAGATCAATTAATCATCAAACATCATGTCACATTTAAAGTGCTGCAGTGAGCCTATGCTTCAAACTACTTCAAAGTCCCCCCCCCCTCGTTTTTTTTTATCTGCCAGTATTTGTCATTTTAATTATCACTTTTCAGAAATAGCTCCCTTACCGAACTCGTGGCACATATATTAAACAGTTAAACTGTTAAACATGTGTTAAACTGTGGTATGTTAAACAGTGGATGCAAAAAAATAGACTTCGATTAGATTCTCCTTTAATGTCACACTGTGCCGCAGAATATTCTCATCTATCCACCGTATTCAACCCAACACAATTCTTGGCAGGGGCATTCCCAAGTCCCTGCACAAGACAAGTGAAGTAGCATTAAAGGGATGACTGGGTCTCAGCATGAGGCTGAGGAACTGTTAGGACAGGTATAAGCTAAGTGGAGCATGTAGTATTAGGTTTGTTAGTGGAGTGGGCTGGGTGATAGTGTGTTGGTGACACAGGAAGACGTAGGGACTAACGTGTCAACCAGCTGAGTCATGCTTCCTCTGAAACTCTGCTTACGCTTTTCTCCTTCTCCTCCTCCTCCTCCTCTTCTCTCTCTCACACTCTTTCTAACTCGCTTGAATTAGTTGTGTGGCATGGAGGAGGACGATGGCACGTATAAACACTTTTTCATGTCTGTTTCCTCCCTGATCGAAAGGCGTCAGTGGAATTCTCGAATCTGATTGGTCAGATGCAAATTACAGAGTTGTACGAACACGCTCATCCTAATACATGGTCGTTTCTGTAGTAACAGCTTAAACAGGGACTTGTATGGCAAACGCTCCACATAAACAGATTAAAAAATGCATGTCAAATCATTGATATGGTGTTTACATAACATTTATGGAAGCAGTCTCCAGTTCCAGCACTTTGTAACAGTAAAGCTGTAAGTTTATGTTTTTTGACATCTTCAGGACAGACGAGTGCACACTTTACAAGTTCTCGGTCACACAACGAGCTCCATTTCTTTCTTTTTTTGTCCTTGAGGGAATGTTTATAGCTGCTATAGCATATGTTATAACAGAAAGTAGCATTAAATGTAACTATACATGGATAAAAACTGTGTGTCATTGAGCAATAAATAAATTTTAATTGTTAGCAAATTGCTGTGGTATAAGAAGAATAAAAAAAAACCCTTGAGGCAGCATTATTGATTATTTTACTGTAACAGTACACGCCCAAGTACTTTATTACTGACCACATAGCAAATATTTCCTATTATGCAAGTATGAGATGATATATGGATTACTAACATATATTTGTTAAATAATATCCTATTAATATTTCAATGTAAAAATATTCGAGAACTTTAACTTTTTCTTGGATTTCTTTTTTTTTTGCAGTGAGTCATGTCTAGATCAAGAATCCTCTCAGCTTCTGGGGAATCCGAAAAAAATGTCATAAAAAAGCGAGGGCTATCAAACTCCAGTGCGTAAATTTTGTTTTGAGAGTGTCAAGAAGCAGGGGAGAAATTTTGATAGCAAGAAATCAATCGATAATATATCAAATCAATCGATCAATAAAATACCATTAAATTAAATTTCTAGCCTGTCTCTCGAAATCGCATGTCTAAGTTGACAATGTTTTGAAATAAAGTCTACCAGTCTCACTCACAATAGATAGAAATCTATTTTTTAAGAGTGCTACTGTCTTTCCACTGCTATGAATAAGTCCAGGCCGAGTGGTGAAATCTTCCCAATTCTGAAAAGATGTTCCCACAAGAAGGATAACAGTAACTCGATATACAGAGTATCTACCCAGGACTGACATTACCATGTCATACTGTATATCATAAGATAGACGTGTTACCATGGTAACTGTCAGGATAACAGGAATGATGTTGGATGCTAGGAGACTAGTGATGCTCCAGTCCTGAAATTCAGGGCACTCTAGACTGAAAACCCAACCCCCCATCCCAAAAAAATACAAGTAATGAAAACCAAGTGCTGGGTTTTTCCCATTATTATTGACTGCCTTCCTGTAGCCTACTGTTGCATAAATTATTATAAGATATGCTGTTTTTCATAACTTTGAAAGCTGAACAGCATTAATTAAAATCACTTACTAATGAAAAAATTGTGGGGAAACCCCCCAGCACAATTATTATTATTATTATTATTATTATTAATGAGTTCTTTCAACAAGACATCAGTCCACAGATCCGAGCTGAGAATAAATTAAAATGTGAATTTATTACACATGCTCTGAATGGTGGCTGAGATGATGTGCTTTCAGGGTGTGTATCAGAATTGTCGTGGAAAAATGGTTTGGGTGAAAACGAAACTTTTTTTGGTCATTTTCTTCAGAAAACTTTCAGAGGCTGAAATTTTGATGTGTCACCATCTGAAAGAATGCTAGTGTTTGTTAAGTGTGTTCTAGTTAGAATAGATTTTCGGATAAATGTTACATATGATGTCTTTTTTATTAAATTTAATCAGTTAAATAACCTTCATTAAATATGTTTTAGTGTTACAAAGCAGAGTTAAATTTGAGATCAGCGTGGTGGTTACAAAATCCTGTCGCACGTGTTACTTTTTGTTTTTGTCTTTTTTACATTTGAGAAATTATGCGAGCTGCAGAGGTCCGTGCCTGGAACCGTTGTAGATATGAGTAATCAGTGACCTTTCGATAGAGTGTTAATTATCGATCATAGGAAGAAACGAGCTGTATGATTTTGGCTCCTAAGGAGAGATCATCAGGACGGAGATGGATGTCGCGCTTGGATCTAACCGAAAGCCAGTTCTGTTCTCTCGGCAATTATTCCACTTCATCTTTCCTCTCGTCATTCCGTCTCCTTGTTTTCCGCATCACCTTTTCCTCTAGCCTTCCTCTCATCCTCTTCCACTCTTTGATGCCAGAACAATCTGTCTTCTTGCCTGTCCTTAGTTAATAATGATTATAATGAATATTGCTGCATAGTCAGTAATGATTGTTTTTCTTCTTTCTGTGTTCCGTCTCAGGCTTCAGATCACATCGTGCACACACTCTGTCATTCTACTAAAAGCTCAACTGGGTTTTTTTGCACCTCAGAATTTCTACCTACTGCTGTTTCGGGAGCTCGGAGCACTCCTCCTCTGTCTGTGAAGAGGAAGTGTGTAGAGACAGACAGATCATGCTGTAAATCCTTTTGCTGCAAAATATATAAAAATTGCTCAAGCAGTCTGTTCTTGAGGCTGTCTGTAGAGGACGAAGTTCCAGCAATCACACTTAAGTAGGCGATTTTAAAGCAGTTTCGACCATTGCTCTATGAAAGTGTCTCATCAAATGTCCTTGAGAGGACAGAGAATGTAGAGGCTTCTGGAGTCTGCATGACACGATGGCCTACTGCGGTGACACGTTGATAAATCAAATGAATAACTAATAAACAGTTGTTTTCTAGAATTATCATCAGCTTAAGTTGCGATTGCTTTTTAATTTCGGTGAATTTGTTACTTGGGTCATCTCAGTCAAGAAGTCGTGTTACATCTCAAATGTACATCTTTCCACCATGTTCTGTTCTATGTCATCATCAAGGGAGGATTCAATCAAGGGAGGTCTGAGTGCTGATGTCCTGTATATTTTCACTTTGTTTTATTTCTGGGGATAGACCAAAAATTGTGGATTGAATTAGATTTATATTCGGCATGTAACGATATATCATGCGATGCTAAATCTGTAAAAAGTTCTGTAAATTTGTAAATGTAAATCAATGAAATAAAAAAAGAATTGTGATTATTATCAGGCTGCATAATCTTAGTTTTTTCTAGCTGTAATTGCATTGTTTAGACAGCAGAGTATATCTGCAATAAGATAAAATAGCAGGATTGCATGTTACTTCACCCGAGGCGGAAGTAACACAGCTCTAATGCCGTGAAAACACACAAAAAAAAGATCTAAAATGGGAAAGAGCTGTTGTGTGATTGACTGTACAAATAGATTTAAAAAGAAATCAGAACAAAAGAGAAGCAAATGGAGGCAGTACAAATGTTAATAAAAGTTTATTAAGAAAAGGCCTATTTGTTATTAACTTTTTTTCATTTTTAATAAAAGGAATATTTTAATTAATAGGCTATTATATATTACTCCAACCTTTACAAATGTGGGTTAATAATTATTGTTGGTTATTAAGAAAATGAAACAAACGTTTTTTGTAAATTTCACAAAAGGAATTTTTAAGTTGATAATAGGAGAATGTAATAAAATGTTGCTTTTTTTGTGGGGGGGTAATACAATTTTCTTCAATTGAATCATGAACCCAGTATCATGAATTGAATTGAATTGTGAATTGAATAAATCATTACATGCTTAATTTATATAGATTCTGATGTCAGGAACGAATGCATAGAGTGGAAAAAAAAACATGTCTCACAGGTATGATCATGCCGTGTAACCTCAACCATTTGAAGTGCAATCGACCTGTTTGTCTGCACACTTAAATTTCTGGTCAGGATTTGCTGTTGGCATGTTGCATGGTTAGTAGCCATGCCTCTTTTTTTTTTTTTTATAAAATAATAACCAAATATGCAAATGTTGTCTTGTTGTCCATATTCAACTAACTTGCGATCATTCTCGGTGATGGATTTTAACACTACACATTGTGTTATTATTTGAAACCATGGCTATTTGTGGCTATTGACTCAAACCTGTCTGATTTGCGTACAAAGCTTGCTTTTCCGCTACACATCTGAGCACATAAATCCCTGTTGTGGTATTACTGATGATTATAATTCACACTCAATGCTTGGACCCCGTAATCTCTGTGTGCAGCTGCATTTTGGCATTAAAAAGGAAACACAGGCTCATTTGTTAGTCCTGATAAGATTTAAAATGTGTGCATCCAGTTTACATGTCTTCGGATTTGGCCGATCATCTTCTCGTTGACCCACTTGCACCTGATTGGTCACTTCCTCTTTGTACACATGTTATCTTAATGATCATGCTTTCTCCAGAATATGTTTGCAACATCAGCAGTTAATCATAAAATCACTCCTGTGTGTGTGTGTCAGTTTCATACATTAGGAAACATTAAAGCAATGAGTCAAGAGATTACACAGGAGTGAGAATTGAATCAGCATTGATTTTTCCTTCTGCAAACATTTCCTCCATCTCCTTGCGTAATCTCCTGATGAAGAGAGCAAGCGCTATTCGTCTAATATCTATAATATCATCTTACACAAACATACTCATGCACAAATACACACAGACAGATGCACACAGAGCTATTATTGCCATTCATTACAACTTACACAAGGGAGAAAATCCCTGTCATCTAAATAATAGTCAGCTATTCAGCTGCACTACAGGTGACCGAGGTGGAGAATTGTGTGCTTTGTAGAAGCCGAGACAGAATGTTTCATGTAGTTGCTACTGCGGATAACACTTGGGTTATTAGATGCAAAAAAGGCCAATGGAAAGCTGGAGCCAATCCCAGCTGACTTTTGGGTGAGAGGTGGGGTTACACCCTGGGCAAGTCGCAATCTGTATCAGGTCTAACACAGAGACGAACAACCATCCACACTCACATTGACACCTATGGGCAATTTATAGTAGCCAGTTGGCCTAATCCACATGTCTTTAGACTGTCGGAGGAAACCGTAGCAAACCCACAAAGGCACGAGAAGAACATGCAAACTCTCACACAGAAAAGCCCCAGTCGACTATGAGGTTCGAACCCAGACTCTTCTTGCTGTGAGATGACAGTGATAACCACTGCACCACAAGTAGCATGATGTTTGAATAACTGAAAGTAAGAAGTTCTGTTTGTATCTTCATTATTCTCCGTCGCTAACCTCGTCCTAACCTCTTTCACTTTGTTGTCCATTCAGAACTCTTCCACTACACAGCCTGCTCATGCCCCTTTGATAGTGGGGTGTTCATTTCAGGGTGTGTGAAGTTATGCGATGGAAAAACCTGGTCATCCACCCCATAGAAGCCAACTGCCCAAGGGCTAGTGTTGTAGTACTTGAGACCGGTCTTGGTCTTGAGACTGGTCTGAAGACCACTTTTTGAAGGTCTTGGTCTCATTTCGGAATCCACCACGTTTTTACTCGGTCTTTTATTTCTCGGGATTTTATTTCAAGACTGGTCAAGACCACAACTGGGGGGATTTCACTAAATTGCCTATGCATTGTCTGATTTATTTGTTAACATTGTACTCTGATTGGATGTAAAATTTCCTGCTTCAAATGTGACCAATAACATGACTCATTGCTCATTTGAATTTTTTTTTCCTGTTAACAGCCGTCACCCCTTCCCACGCACTGCTCTGGTCCTGGTCTTGACTTGGCCTCGCCTTGCCTTGGTCTTGACTTGATCTCAACCCCTTAAAGTCTTGGTCATGTCCTGGTCTCGATACACTTTGGTCTTGGTCATGACTTGGTCTCGGTTTAGGTGACCTTGACTACAACACTACCAAGGGCGTGCCACCAAGGAGATGCAGGATTGACCTCAGGGCATTTTCCATGTATGTGGTGCTTAAAAACAATGCAGGAACCCAGGACAATGTGAATACTTTCTGATATTCTGATACTTGAGAGTAGGCTTTGAGGTTTCTAAACAATCCCAGAAGCCCACTTGTGCTTCATCCTCTCAACTTCGTCTATTAGTTACTCTGATCCTAAGCAAAGTGGCTAATTTTGTGTGTAATGTGATAAATTGAGCATGTGGGAAAAATATTGCAGCAGTGGTTTTTGTGTGTAATCGACAGTTGTGATGAGCTCAGGAGATTCATGGATGAGTAAAACTGAAGCTTGCAATGCATATGTGTAATTACACATCAAGTCGAACACCAATTAAAAGCAGCGAGACATGTTGAAAGAAAAAAAAACAACCCAGAATGCAGTAAGCAAGGGGGTAGGCGTGAATGTGCGGTCTGTTTGTAATGCTGCTAGTGTGGTAAGGTATGGTGAATATCTAATAATGTACAGATTGATTTTACCTCAGTTTTAAGTTTTCCTTTCAAACATCTTTCTCATGAAATAATTTTGAGAATCGAAATTTTGCTTTATATTTATCTTCAGATGGTGAAAATCGGCTTGTCTAAAATTTAATACTTACCCTACAGTGGGTTTGGACGGTTGTTTTTCTTTTCCCATCCAAATGTGGAGTAAATCGGGATTTCAGAAGTTAGGAGTCCTAACCAGGAACATCATCATCATACACTAAAAATCAGCTGTAAGTAGTAAGCAGACTGCTTCTGATGCTGTAGGAGGTAAAATGGCTTATAATGAACTTGCTGTTGTCAAGACCTTCATTCCATGGCTTTCCAGAGTTCCGAGAATGTAGTTAAACTCCTTCGCGCTACATTGCCTGTAACAACACAGAGCGATGCAAACGGAGATGTTGTTAATGTTATGTTGGAGAAGGATTAATCTTTATTGTGATTGTATGGTGGTGCTCCTTTTGGGTTCTTCTGTGTACAGCTGATTACATCTTTTGCAATAGAGATAATTCCTGAAACTATGCACTTCTGGTGGTCCAAGCAAAGTGTTTCTGAGGCTGGAGGAGGTGAAACCTGAGTATATTAGGTATTTGAGCAAAAATATTAGCAGTGTTATGTTAGTCATACTGCATTATTTGCGAAGTTTGGATAATTCGGTTGTTTCATGGCAAGTTTAGCTTTATTCATGCAGCTTCAACATTGTGGCTGGGACGAATAAGAAAATGGAAGCATGTAAACGTTTCTGTACTTGACAACCCGAACCTGTGCAGTCTCGAGAAGACACGATCAAAGTTCAAACCCAAACTGAGATCAAAGCTTTGCTAGAAATTCCAGGTTAACTTTTTGACATTATAACTCATTACGCTTAGCCAACAGCTACGAAACCGTCTGAGAGGCTGAGTTATATGCTTACTTCTTTTTACATGTGAGCAAGCTTATTCTGTCAAGTTCAACCCCCTGCTGATTCAGGTTTTCCTTCATCTGCTGCACACCTTTATGCCTGCAGGGTGTCGACTCCTCGTCCTAATGTCTCCTCACCTGGCAGTTCATTTCAAGTCGATGTAGAGCGAAGAAGGTGCCTACGGCAAAATGGGATTGTTTATCATTAAATTCGTTCCAAATTATTATTAATAAATCCCAGCATTTTGGAAAGAAAGTTGTCATTATAGAGTTGCGATTTTTCCCAAGCGGCACTGAGGACTGATGGATCAGGAAGGAATGTGGATTTCATAGAGAGATGAAAGAAGTGCAAAGACATGTTTAAGTGAGAAGCTAGAGAACAAGATGGAATCTGAGTAAATTGGCTGGTTAAATTTCTTTCTACTTAACGACGATAATGGCTTAAGAAAGCTGGCGGGTCCCATAGGCTTTTGTTGTCATTAGACGTTTTACAACAAAAAGACAAATTAAGAGCTGCAGTTTAGCATTGTGAGAGACAACGAGGCTGAACATTAAAAAAACATGGTAGAAATGGGAAAGGAGGACAAGCAGAAAACACATTTTCCTAAAATTTATGCGCCCTCTGAATCCATCAGACAAAGTTCTGTCACTGAAAGGTCAGGCAGCGGATTTTGATGTCAGTTTTAATTGCAGAAGCCACCGTCTCACATGTTTTCCCCCTACACTCTGCATTCCCCACATGGCTTCATACATTTACACACTGAATACATAAGCAGGCCTCTCATTTTAGCACATGAGGTGTGGTGAGGTGAGTTGAGGTGAAGTTTTTTTTAGAAAGGAGGAGGAGTTTGATGGGGTGATCACCTTGACACCTTGAACATGAATCATGCTGAGTTCTGAAGTCAGCGCTGAAATATTGACACCAGATGAAAGAGAAAGAGGCTCTGTGCAGTTTCTCTGATTATTGTTCCAACTTGTGACTTTAGAAGCCATCTCGTTTGCACCTCAGTGTGTCTGTGTGTGTATGTTTTCTAACTACGTGATCCCTCAGAATATAATCTTTTCCCTCCAATTCACAAGCTTGAGCATACCGTGATGTGAAAAGACCTTTAAAATTTGTTGCGATTAGGAAGCACAGGGCAGCGCTGCACTTTGCGCGGACCGATCATGCGAGGCACGGATTATATCTTTTAGAATTCAGAGCCAATGCTCTTGAGAGAGGCTTTCTGTGTGAAGAGAGACAAACAGAGATGGCTTTTTTGAAACCATGTTTCAGTCCTCGAATGGACTTTTAGCTACTTTTTTTGTCAGAGCTTTACAGACTAAACCTCTGTTTGATGGCACCATTTTAAGAGACCAAACAGACATCATTGAGTTAATGGTTTTGGCTGATAAACAGAATAAAGGCTCCATTGGGGCAGATGTTAGTATGGAAACATTGGGTAGCTTGGACGCGACAACCATAGCAATGAGTTTTCTCAGCCCCTTATAAAGTCAGTGCAGAGGGTTTTAAAAAATCTACCAATGTCCAAGCATCTGCTGCCTTCAGATGAACAAATCTAACCCCTTTCCCCACACAGTAAGGACTTAAAACTTACACAAGATGCAGACCAGACTCCCTGTTTTCAAAATGTCACCAAGAAGCCACTTCGCCAATAAGATGCACGTCCAGTTTGTAAATTTATCAATATGTCGCCCTAAAACATGATGGAAATGATGGACGTTGATCAGCCAGGGTTTGCTAGTTAGCCTGTCTAACTAGCATTTTGCCTTATACTGGGGTGTGGTGTTAGAGGAAAATAATCAACAGCATTGCAAAAAGCAGATTGTTTTCCAATAACTGCACATCCAATTTTCAAACGCAACAATCACCATTTTTTATAAATGAAAGAATGATGTCATACATACAGGGCATCTACGAAGCAAGCTAGTTCTTGTTAGCAGCTAAAAACAATCATTCCTTCAGCAGCCTTTCTAAAGTCAGAGTTTTAACTCTAGCCGACACTGGAGACTCCTTCCATAAAGACTTAAAAAACGTCTCCTGAGAAAACTTTACCAGATGTTTTTCTTTGTTAAATAACACCACAATTTTAATCTTTATGATTACACATCTCTGTGTAAGGTTGTTACAATAGAAACAAGCAAACAAAAAAAACATAAAAAAACAAGCACATTAATGTCACGCCTGTGTGCGCGAGAAGCAGTTCGAGCGCTTGTGCGCGTCCAAGCACACAGAGCGCTTTGCGTGCGCCTCAGGGACTAATGGGACACACCTGTTGCCGGTT
>JAOTRR010000043.1:2541170-2552421 GCA_028570945.1 Gogo arcuatus | reverse complement strand
ACACACACACACACACACACACACACACACACACACACACACACACACAGGTACAACCTCCATAAAAAGCAAAGCTTGCACTTAGCTGAAGATGATAAAATGATGACAAAAGGTGAAAGAGCACCTCCTAAGCAAAGCATGCACTTAAAATCTTCCATTGCAGCACCACAGCTCCCATAGAAACATACTAACTCTTCCTAATTTATAGGGTGCCATTTCTTTTATCCTAAAGGAATAACCAGTTTTATTTGTTTTTTAAATCATTGCTAAGAAATGACTGTGTTTAACTAGAACTGGACTAAATTTGTGTGTAATTGAAATAAATAAGTGATTTCAACTTGCAAGCGTAATCCATCACTGTAGTGAATCGTCTAATATGTAAATGAAGGCAAAACCAGGAGCTTTTGTCGGATACAAATGTTTGTCTGAATTAACCAGATTTCCATGAATCCCACTGAGTTTGACGAACAGTTTATGAAGAAATTCCTTCTTATTCATTCCTGCTTGATACATAAGGCACAATAACCCTAAGTGTGCTAATAATTTTAAAACTAATGCCCTCCATTTTGTTTATTTCTGCAATGTGATGTTTGTCTTTATGTTAACTGCGATTTCTCTGAATTGTGTTGCATACATTGTACATTTGGTGTCTACTGACTTTGACAGTTTTATTTCTGATTAAACATGCTGCGGTCAGCGTAAGCTAACCTTCGAACTCCCTCAGCACATTCTGCTTTTACAGATCAATGTGCATGACCTTAGTGGGTTCAGAATGTGCTCTTCCAGTGTGTGTGAGTGAGTGTGTGTGTGTATGAGCTGAAGCCTCATGTACACTGTGTTCTTTATTCATAGCACTGAAACAAACTGTACTTTGACTATTATTCGTTCTGGGAAAAGCCAAGAGTGATTATGTAGCACAGCTAAAATCACTTATGTAGACTGGATTAAAGTGCTGCTAATGTCAGTGCTTTTGAAATATTGAATAGTGAAATGGTGCCTTTGGTTAAGCAAAGTGGACCTAAATGATTACAATCAAACCCATTTCATTATACGCTATATTCAATGATTGTAGGGCAAAGATAAGGACAACAAGCCATATTGTTTTAAAAATGTTATGCATGTGTTTTGATCTACAGTGCATGGAGACTTTGGGCTTCATTCCATTATGCAGCGACTACTGTAAGTCAGCTCGTGCCTTTTACTGTAGAATCACACGCGGAGAGATCAATAGCATTGAGTTTTCTCTTTGTGAGAAACACCATGCCCACACAAACTCAGAATTTCTGCATCAAGCCATACTGTTTGCCCTTTGAAAAGAGGTCAAAATGGCTGTCACCAGCAGAAAAAAAACCTTGTTCTTTTGTGGATGGTTGAATAGTAAACGTGCTCCTCTTCATTGAAAATTGAATTCAGTGGAATTCTGATCAGCGAGAGCAATTTTGTTTAGATTTGTGCAAAGCATTGGCCTCGTTTATCAAACTGCATAACAACGAATTTATTCCTGAATGATTTGTAAGAGCACTCACACAAGAAATTTGGTATTCATGAAAATCCATTTAGTCCATAAAAAGAATAAACATTTTTTAATTCTGTGTTTCAAGTTCGGGTAAAATTACCTATTAGGAGACTCACTTGATCGGCTTCAAATCATAAACCTAACCGATGACAAGTTACTGTGATTTTAAATCCAAATTATGCTGCCAAGTTTAAATCGCTTATTTATTTCAATTACGGTTTGGCCAACGAAAACATACTTTTAATCAAAGATTGATTAACAAGGCCACTAGCTTCAACTTGTAATTCCACACCAAAAAAGCAAAAACACAACACTGAAACTATAGCAGGCTCTTATATTGAGCATCACACCTCTCATAAACAGCAGGTATCACGTACGATTGCTGGATTGACTTCCCCACAGGTTCTCAGACGGTCCTCAGCCCTAGCTGTTTAGCGTCCACGTTTGAACGTTGCTCCTCTAAGCTCCTGATCATCATGGATTTCCTGGCAGGAAGGCTGCAGATCGAGTGCATCATATCGAGAGGAAAGTGTTGACTCCTTGAAACATCTGCTTGCTTGCTTGTTTCTCCTGGTCTCAGACCAGCTGTAACTCATCTACAAGACACTCTGGCTAATCAATCATTAATTTAATATATGCTAGCATTTCTGACATGAGGGGAATAGCCCCTGTGGTGGAAACCGTAGCCTACAGTAGGTGTTGCGAATAAAGAATACTAGCACATAGGCAGCCTTTTTTTTTTTTTTGTCATGTTGTGTCCTCCTGATCTGTGTGAGTTTTTGCTTTTTCAGTGTAGTGCTTACTACTTTTGTCTTTTTTGTGCCATATTTATTCAGCTTACGTGTATTTCCTTTTAAATGGTGAAATTTCACTATCACCGGTTGCCTGTAAGGTGCTTTTACAACAAGGTAAAATCGTGTTATCTTCCTCTCAGCTTGTTCATTCAGCTTAGCACTTGCATCCATTCCAACCTTTCCAGAAAACCCATGTTGCGCTTGACTTTTGCCCTAATTTTATGTGTATCAGCGCTGGGCTTGAGGGAGAAGCTCCACTGCCCTTCTGTATGAATAACCCAAGCTCTCTCTCTCTCACACACAGCGAGGTAATTGAATACAAGGCAGATGCTTGCCGTGTGTGTCCTTTTTGACTTTGAGTTCAGACGCACACCGTCAGATCCCTGGGTGAAGAGTGAGCTGCTTGATTGCATTTTGAAGAGCTTGCGCGATGCCGTGAACCTGTGAATATGCGTGCTAGCATCTGTGAACATCTTTGTGCCAAATGATTGGATATTGAGCACAAGGTTTTACTACTTTAGTTCTGTTTATATTGAGGAGTTTAAAACAAGTATTTCAATTGGACTGCTGTAAAATGTCAAAAGATTGCTTGGATCAAGCAGTTGACAACCAAAGAGGTTTTAACTGTGAAGGGCATGCTACAAACGTGGCCCGGCTTACCTCAACACCTGGGAAGAAAATAAACCACCAAGTTCTGGCTTTGAGATCGAGGCAGCTGTTAAAACAGTGTTGTGCATGTCTGGTTCAATTACCTGTTGCAAAATTGTTTACTGTATATGACGATAGATGAAAAAGTTATCATTAATTGTTTTACTGATGATGGATGTTGGATAGATATAGAGGGGGAAAGAAAGTGTTTTTTTTTGTTTGTTTTTTTTGGCGAACATTTATGTCTATTGGCACAGCACATACCATTGGTGCCTCACAGCTCCTGAGCTCCTGTCTGTGTGGGTTTCCTCTGGTTTCTCTGGTTTTCTCCAAGCTCCCAAAAACATGCTGGTGGACCAGAGGATTGCTGCCACCATGACCTGTCTGGGATAGATCCACCATAGCCCTGACTGGAATCAAGCGCTTACTGAATATGAATAAAAGAACTAATTTCTCAGGATTCACTCAAGGCTGAGGGTTTTATCCAGCGTGACATATATTGATCCAGCAGTGGCAGTCTGATGGTGCTGAGATTTGAACCTTTCAATGTTTCAGTAGCCCAACCACAGAGCCAGTGGAGTCTCTGTAGCCTTAACCATGGAGCCACCATTTTTCCAAGCATTCAGCCAGTATTTGAGCAAATAAGCCATAGTCTGAAGTTTTTATGAGCACCCGGAACGACTGACAAACTTGAGAAATATTTACAGTAGAAGATTTTAATTTTACTTGATAGATTTAGCATGGTTGTATTTTATATCTCCAAATACTGCTTTTTTAAAGTTGGCTTGGAAAGAAAAGTGTGTGGAACTATTTTGTGGAAGAAAATAGGTGGAAAATATCATTGAATGAAAAAAAAAATGGATGAAACTATTAAGTCAGAAACAAAATGGTGTGACTGTTTTCTGGGGGGGTCACTCCAGACAAACCATCTCACTAAAAGTTGATGATAAATATAAGTATGTACCTATGCTTCAGGAACCCCTGGGGATACCAGGATCCAACTTTGAGAACCGCTGATGTAGAGAGTAAAACTGAAAAGTTTTTCACCTAACATTTACATCAGGGATGTAAATTGACACAGCAGGGATGGTTGACACCCTACAGCTCTGCAGAATCTCTGCATATTTTTAAGTTTTGTTTGGGATGATATTAAAATCTTAAAAATGTGAAGAAGAAAAAAAACAATCAGAGAAGCCAAAGACTCACCCAGTGCTAAGTGGACAGAAGGCATTAGTAAATATCATGAGGATTAGCAGGATTTGCAATGGGTGGGACCATTTTATGGGGGGAAAAAGGCTTCTGGAAGGCTGAAATGTATCACAGCTGTACAGAGGAGCCTACAGTTGTAGCCGACTAATTATTATTTCTGACCCTCACTGATGTAATCACACGCTTTACTTGTAGCCAGACCAAAACAAAGCTAGCCATGATAGCTAGCCATATTAGCATGTGTCCATCTCCTATTCCTATTTTAAGATGTTTGCGCATTAGGGATGTGTAATGTCGAATATCGGCTTGTCTTGTCTTGTCTTGTCGTTACTGCACAAGCTGCCTCCATAAGTGGCTATACACGTGCAGACTATCGTGCACGCATGGCTATAGCACTTATATTTTAAAGCTGGCAAGCAGGTCCTTAAATGTAGGTACAACTTTGGCAGTTTTAACATGTGGGGGGAGTAAATTCCATTGTGGGATAGTTCTTGGATATAATGAGAAGCGGTAACAGTCCTTGTTTGCCCGAATATTATTGTAGTTTAGCTTATGATGTTGACGTATTCATGGTTTGCTCCCAGGGTTTACAAGCAAGTAACATGTACTGGATGGAGTTCTGGAATGAGCTTCCTTGTACAACACTGTAAGTCTAGCTGCAGTGTGATGTTTTTGGAGTGTGTCCCATTTCAGATCCTGAATGATTGCTGTTACGCTTGTGGTCTTGCTGTAATTGTTAGTAACAAACCGTGCTGAACCTTTTTGGACTTTTTGCAGATTATCGATGTGAACTAGTATGTAATGTCAAAAGTCAAAGTCCATCTAGTGCCAGGACCTGATATTCCCAGGTAGTCTCCTATTATATTCCCAGTACTAACCAGGCACTTAGCGCATTGGGTGGCACCGATCTCTGTTTCTGTAGCCCTCGGCCTCTCGCTTATTACATAACTAGGGTTACAGTGGGGGTCCAGTCCTCTGGTAACCGCAAGGGTTTGACTCCCTACTTGCATCTGCATTGCAGTGTGCCTTGCCAGATGGCAGCCATCTACCATTTGTATGATGGTCTTTGGTATGACCCGACCGCAAGTAGAACTCGTGATCTCCCGGTCGAGAGGTGGACATGCTAACCACTAGGCCAGCTTGCGGTAATATGTGATGTACTAGTATGTCAATTAATATGTGTACTAATTGGCTTCCACCAATTCCACCACAGAAAATACACATTATTGCACCTCTGTTCTTCAAACATCGAAATGTTTTGATAAAAAAAACATTTTGTTTAGTCTGGCCACAGTCCTCAGGATTAGGGTGCCATTTACAAACTAAACATGAGTATTGTTTCTGAAAATACAGCCTCTATATTTTGTCTGATCATACATTTTACCCAAAACAAAGCAAGGAGAGAATATTTTTTTCAAACAGTTCTGTCTCTTTCTCTCTGCATGTGTTCCCTTTTGCACTTGCACAACTTCGCAGGCATTGCAACCTCAGCTTGACGCAGACATTTTAAACATGTCCGGGTTTTTTTTTTTCCCCTGAGCACACCACTCCAAGATTGAGAAACTGGAATCATTTTCGAGGACATATTGAAACAATAAAGCTATAATTTACGTTATCATTTTTTAAAATTTGTTTCAGCAGTGATGTGTGGTTTCTTCCAGTGGAAAACGTGGCTTCAAATCAAGTAACAAAACTTTTACATTTAATGCAGTTTACAGATAAGGAGTGCACTCTGTCTCTAAAGTCAAACACTCTGGCAGAAAGTATTCCTAGTTGAAACTGAATTAAGTTCTACTTTCACTGCTTTCTTGTATCACAGTTTTATTAAGTTGCTCGCAAAATGTTGCACTCTTCTTGGACACAGCGTTCACAAGTAAATTCCTGCTTTATATGGTCAGAATAAATAACAAATAAAAAGCCTATTTGTTGGCCTGTATCATTTTTTTTCTACGCCAGAACACTCCATGTCACATGGCAGAGCTGGAAAGCAGGATAAACGGCCTGCTATCGGAACTCTTTACTCAGACTCAGCCGAATGCACTCGGAGGTCGTTACGCTCTCATTGTTTTTCAGTAATGCTTAGGTTCACTGCAGGTGAACGCTGCTTACTGTTCCCCTGTACAAGGATGTTTACATCTCAGTGCCATGAACAAGGACGTTTTTTCCTCAATAGCTCTATAACTTGTGTGGCTCCAGCTTAACAACTTCACACCGCTCGATTTTACTATCTGTGACAGTGATACACAGTCTTTGTGTATTGTATCTGCATTCAAGTGGTGTCTGTTCATGATGGGTTGCATTTGCACTCCCTGTAGCGACTTTCTCAAAGTGCGTATCATGGTTATTGATTATTAATTCACTGTGCATTATTTGTTGAGAACATTTTCCCAGCGTGTCTTCGCTCAATTTTGACACTGACCCGGCGTACACGGCTAAACAATTACCAACATGCTATGAGAGCCATTTTAATTAACACAAAATCTTTCATGTTTACACATTTTGGCAGCGATTGATTGATTTCATGTGACTTAAAAATGAAATTTCAGGTCACATCCTGAGCTAGAGATCATCATCATTTTCAGTAATTACTTTATCCTGGTTGGGCTTACGGTGGATCTGGTGCCTGTCCCGTGGAGCCTGTGCCTCAGTGGGCGTGAAGCGGGAATACACACTGAGTGAAACACAGGCCACTATGCATACATTCGAATTGAGGGACAAGAGAACCAGAAAACATGAAGGAAACTCATCCGGACATGCAGAGAACAACTCACCCTGAGCTGAGGATCAAACCAGGGACCCATGAGCCGTGAGCTGACAATGCTTCCTCTGCCCTTGACTGGAGGAAATCACCACTCCCTGCATGGGGTTAATGCAGGCATGAATCACTGTCTGAGTCTGTTTTTTTGGCCTTAATGACTTTGTATTCGTTTCTGAAGTGGGCAGCTTTTTAAAGAGGATTAGTCCTGTGCAGTAACTTTAATTAATTACACCAAGTGCCTTCAATTAGCAGCATGTCAGAACTATGCACTTTTCCTGGGTTTAATGAGAGTCACAAAATCCCGGTGGGTGAAAGAACTGGTTTGATCATTAGCTGGAGTTATTGTCTGTGCTGAGTTGTGAATGTTCTCCCAATGTCCACATGGGTTTCCTCTGGGTTCTCCGGTTTCCTCCCACCTCACAAAAGCATATCGGTAGGTACATTTGACTAATCTAAATTGCTAAATTGTCTGTGTATAGTGCTCTGCAATGGACTGGAGTCCCATCCAGGGTGTATTCCAACCTCCCTTCTAGCGTTCCTGTTATAGGCTTCAGATCCACCGCCATCCTGACCAGGATAAAATGGTTACTGAGGATGAATGAATGAATGAATGAATGATAGGGATATATTGTAAAAGGACATCAGGTTGGGGGTTGACTGGTGGAGGAGTGGTTCCTTTTTTCTTCTCACCACACGCATCTTGAATTTGTGTAAAAAAAAAAAGTGTGGTTTATCCATTTATTCATTTCGCAATGTTGGGCATGTGACCAAATTTATACTACTCCAATGCAGGTATTACATGTGCGTAAACCATTGTTTGTGTGCACATTTTACAGTAAAAACTTATTTTTACATAATACAAGTTTTCCCCCCTATACTGTATGTCTTACCATCTTTCTTCTCCATTATATGATGCATAATTCATTGCAATTTGATTCTTGGGGGAATCTCTGATAGGTCATGTAAAAAAAAAAAAGTCACCTGCAAGACTCTCACTAAGTTTACACAGCATTTATTTGGGATGTTGGGATTAGTGTTGCTCAATGTGCTCCATTCAACTTAGTGTTATTCTGCAATATTGTACTTCATGCAGCCATGCCAATAGAGTTACACCTTGAATTGAATTGCTATTGAATTGAGTGAGCAAACCAGTCGGCGATCAATTCTGTGCTGACTGATAAACTCATTAACTGCTTTAAATTCTACATCGTCAAATGGAAAGATACATGGAAAATGGAAAATAGATTTCTCTCTGATGGTATGAGGGCATAAAACCCGATGGTTGGAGTAATGATGCAGGGGATGAGTGAAGGCTCTCGGCATGGCTGCTGGTGTGAGCTGGATACATGTGTGTTTACTCAGACATGGTAGCTTTGGGATTAAGACAGAGGATAAAGCAGTTGAAAGTAAACAGATGTGTTTGTACAAGTCAACCTCTGTCTCTCCACCAACCTCCATATCTACCATCTTCCTTCTCTCAGTCTTTAATGCTTTACAGGCAATGAATGTTAGATTAGTACCAACAATTTTTCTAACCATAAATGTGAGAATTATTACAGTATACATGGAGCACATACAATATAAGAGAAAAAACAACACGGCATGCTGTTATAAGAAAATAATCAATGATATTGATTGGTTGTGTTGTGACATCAGTTTTCGAACAACAGTGGCAAATCACAGGTTTATCTCAAAGTGCTCAATATAGTTTTATGTACACTGTCTTGTTTCTATAGTAAAAACTTGTACAGGCGGATAAACTGATAAAACACGTGCTATAATTTAACACCGAAAATCATTCCATCATAAATATGCTTTCATTTTCTGGAAGGAGATGTTTATTCAACATTTATGGAAGGAGTCTCCAATGTCAGCGCTTTGGAACAGTCAATTACAAAAAAGTTTTCTGACAAATGATTTTCTCTAAATGATTGATTTCTTTACACATGTGATTTTCTCCAAATGATTCATTTCTGTACACATGTGCTGGTCTTCAAATGATCCATTTCTTTACATGTGATTTTCTTCAAATGATTCATTACTTTATACATGATTTTCTCCAAATTATTCATATCTTTACACACGTGAATTTTTTTCAAATTATTCATTTGTTTACACGTGATTTTCTCTAAATGATTAATTTCTTTACACATATGATTTTCTTCAAATGATTCATTTCTTTACACGTAATTTTCTCCAAATGATTCATTTGTTTACATGTGATTTTCTTCAAACGATTCATTACTTTACACGTAATTTTCTCCAAATGATTCATTTGTATACATGTGATTTTCTTAAAACGATTCGTTTCTTTACACATGTGATTTTCTCTAAATGATCCATTTATTTACACGTGATTTCCTTCAAATGGTTCATTTGTTTACACATGATTTTCTCAAAATGATTAATTTCTTTACACATATGATTTTCTTCAAACGATTTGTTTCTTTAAACATGTGATTTTCTCCACGATTCATTTCTCTCCCTGTGATTTTCTTCAAATGATTCATTAATTTACGTGATTTTTCTCCACATGATTCATTTCTTTACACAGGTGATATATTACACGATTCATGTACACGATTCATTTATTTTCACGTGATTGTTATATGATTCATTCCTTTTCATGTGATTTTTACACAGTTAGTTTATTTACAAGTTTTTACACTTTTTTTACATGTATCTTACACTTGTTTTTCTTGTCACGTGATTTTAAGAGCATTCACTGTTTTTTAAACATAATTCATATACCTGATTCATTTGTTTTCACGTGATTTTTACACAAATCATTTATTTCTGCGTGCTTTTATATTTAACCATTCTGGTTGCTAACATTTCTGATTAATTACAATAGCTACATTCGGGACACACAGATGAGACAAACTGCGGTTCAGATATTCCCAGATTTTCCAGGTTTTCCCGGTGTAGTTACGATTTAGAGCGAAAGAGCTTTTGTAGATTCGGTGTGCTGAATTGATTTTTTTTTCTTGTTGGGTATTAAATGAAATTGAATTATTTCTACATCCAGAAGAGTTTTGGA
Source organism: Gogo arcuatus (assembly GCA_028570945.1). Lineage (NCBI taxonomy): Eukaryota > Metazoa > Chordata > Actinopteri > Siluriformes > Anchariidae > Gogo > Gogo arcuatus. Next base: position 2,542,456 of record JAOTRR010000043.1, on the reverse strand, counting down.
TATTTTTAAAAAGTAAACTGTGTGTCTGTGTTCACTTTTCCCCCCTCAGGTATCACACGGCCGTCTCCCGCTGTGATGAGTATGTTCATGTCATGTTCGAGCATTGCTTTGAGCGTATAATAGAGATAAGACCACACTTCTTCAGCCTCTCTCAGCATGCCGAGATGAAAGCGAGCATCGGGGCAAAGTGTCAGGATGAATACGGCAGTGTGGAATGTGTCGTGGCTGCTCTGAGGGAGTGTCTCATTCTCTGCTGATAAAAGTGGTGGGAAAGTGGCAGAGAGAAGGCGGATTCCTGGAATCTGAAATGTAGTAGAAATGACTGAAAATCAGTAATCAGCAGGGGAACAGGAGAGAGACGTGTGAGGACATTTAGCCTCCTTACATTAAACATAAACACATCACATTATGTTTCACACATTTTCTTTCCATCTAAGGAATACTTTTTGATTTCACATGTAAATTTTACACAGGATTCATTTATTTTCATCATGTAGTTGTCACTGAATGGTAGAGGAGGCGGTGAAACACATGAAACATCAAGACCATGAAATAAAAGGAGGAGAGGTGAAACGAGGGAACGGCATGAACATGACATGAATTTGGCTACAGTGATAACAGAGAGCAACAAACGGCTAAACTAGACACTGAGTGCTGGACAAGATGTGACTTCAGTACTAGTGTTCATGAAACAGACACGTGAATCAGCTGCAAACAGTCATGTGACGTGAGTGTCGTGATGATGTGATGCGATGTGATGTGCAGTGCCTGATGGAAGTCGTCGCCCTGCGCTGTATCCAGCGCAACCATGACAGCAGTGCATGATTCATTCATTTCCATGTGATTTCTTGCACAATTGATTTATTTACATGTGCGTTTACACTATCATTTTCACGTTATATTTTACTTGATTTTATTTGTCAATTGATTTTTAAGAGCATTTACTGTTTTTTACACAATTCAATTACATGATTCATTTGTTTTCACATGTGATTTTTATACAAATCGTTTATTTGTGCATGATTTTACACAATTATTTTGCCCATGTGATTTTTACACAAATTGTTTTCACGTGATTTTGACACGTAATTCATTTACACAATTCATTTCTTTTCACATGATTGTACACAATTTGTTTCTTTACATGTGATCATCTCCACATGATTCATTTCTTTACATGTGATTTTCTCCAAATGATTCATTTCTTTGCACATGTGATTTTCTCCACACAATTCATTTATTTACATGTGATTTTCTCCACATGATTCATTTCTTTACACGTGATT
>JAOTRR010000043.1:2496456-2511180 GCA_028570945.1 Gogo arcuatus | reverse complement strand
AGAGAGAGAGAGAGAGAGAGAGATAGATAGATAGATAGATAGATAGATAGATAGACAGACAGACAGTGGGCATCCAGCACTCTATTTCCCTGTTGTTCCCTGGGCACGTGTGCTCGTGATAGCTCCTCACAGCAGGAGGTGACAGAGATTTAATGAAAAGCATCTCCAGTGCTGCTTAATTCAAACGGCTCCAACCTTCAGCCTTCAGTCTGTGTAATGCAGGGCTAGCTGGGGAAATGAATGAAAATAATTAAAGTTGTGAAGTGAAGTGTGCATTTAAACATTTCTGTGCTACATGTGGAAGGCGTATGTGGGCGTTCTGGAGAAGTGGAGCAATGCAGCGCTGGATGTGTTTCCTGCTTATTTGGCACAACTTGCTTTACTTGCTGTTGCACTACTGTGGGGGTGGAATGGTGGTGGAACAGCAGGTAGTGGTGGAGTGATGATGCTGGAGCTCTGGTAGCTTGTCTGTCTGCCATGTTCTCGCATTGCCTGTGGGGACTCCGGGTTCCTCCCACCTCCTGAAAACAATTCACATCCTGTTGTGTGCAGCGCTCGGCTCAGGATCCACCGCAGCCCTTAATGATGCCATTATTCTTGTTTGCTTGCAGTTCCTGGTCTGACTTCGACTTTCTCTTTGTTTGCACCTGTGCCTAATTTGTTTTGTCTGTTTTATTGCCCTCTTAGCCTAATTTGTAATTATAAACTCTTGATTTCAGTTGTGTCCTTTGCAAAGTCTTGCATGTGGTTTATCCTGAAAATGGGAGGTGAAACTTATTTTTACACCATCTGATACAATCTCTCTTGAACATTACACATTCTGCGTATCATGCTGATATCAAGCGCACACACACATTTTGTTTCTCTTTGTCAGGTGCTGCTTTGCTCAAACTGACTCGCACTCAACATTTGCATGACAATGTAAAGAGGCAAAGGTGAGAACTGCTTGCATGGGGAGAAAGAGGAAGGGAACCCCTTTTGCTTGGGATGGAAAATCTCTGGAATTCTGGTGTTAAATCTAAAATTTTAACATCACACCAGTTGTAATTAAATGAATAATTATTTAATAAACTATAAAAAGAAGTAATTATTATTTAGAATGTCTCAGAAAAGCATATTGTTACATAATATCGGTATCATATTGATAATCTCTGTTAAGGGAACTTTTAATTTCCTTCGTTCAGGAATATCACGTATATTGCAGTTCAGCCTGAGTGAATGTTGTGAGCTGAGATATTTTAGATGAGTTCTGACATCAGCTCACGTACAGACTACATCCAATTCTCTCACACAGCCAAAGTTGTAAAGCCATTCGATTCTGTCTTGTCACTTTCTCTAAATGAGACACCCTGCAAAGAGCACTCGTGTTACACAGTGAAAATGTCATTTTCTTCAGACTCTCACAGTGGAGGGCAGTGGGACCGAGGGCAGGGAGTGGAACCGAGATTTAACAGGTGATACGCTTTATTAATAGACTACAGCTGGAGCACGGGAATGTCCGGGTTGTAAACGTAGAGGTAGACGGAGCATCTTTCAGTGGAATTGCTATTAATTCCTTAAATATGATTTTTCACTTTTGGCTAGTTTTTAGAACATGTAGGATATGTACAGGGTGTCCGAAAATTCATGCAAATAAATAAACAAATAAATAAACAAACAAACAAACAAACATGTATATGTAATTTAATTCATGTTGGTTCCTGAATTTTTGGCTGCCGTGTAGTAGAAAATGTTACAGTTTCTGAATGTGAAGTCTTTTCCCACTGGGGTAACATCTCTACCTCTGCTCATTCAGGCAATGATCTCATCAGCCAATTCTGTGGCATTGGTGTAATGACAGTCCTGTGGATTCTTAATGAGACATGAGACAGGTCTGAGAAGAATATCCAGACCTGTTCGAGCTGACAGGACGGCCAGAGTAACTCAAATAACCACTCTGTACAACTGTGGTGAGCAGAAAAGCATCTCAGAACACACAACATGTTGAAACCCTGAGGTGGATTGGCTCCAACAGCATATGTTTAAAGTGGCCAGTGAATGTGCATGTGGTATTACACGGAACACATTGCGAAAGGCATGTGATTTTTCCTTAAGGGTGGTGAAAACTGATACATATTTCATTGATGGCGTTTTAAATGTATTCCGTCCATCAAAAATCCATTATTCACCTCTCCCCGAAGTCAGACTCCTGTATATATCTCTAGTCCACATGACCTGCTCTGATCCTCAGGTTTGTATGAGCCGAGAGCGTTTGAAGCCATGCCTGAAATGTAAAAGACCTTCAAGGTGAGAAAAACGTGCGAGCTGCGAGGCGTGCGAGACAAAGAAAGCCGCAGGAAAGATAGAACAGGTAACAGACTCAGCTCTATTCCTGCTGCACTATAAATCACATTAAAGTACACAGGGAAAACAGACATGCGGCTGAATGCTTCATCACACACATTGACCCGTACGCTATTTCACAGTAAACCACGTTAAGGAACGAATGCAAATGTTCGCAGGTGCACAGAAAAGGCTGCGTTATATTTTCTTTATTTTTGTTGGAAGTTGCGGCTGAAGCCCATGTCGACAGGATTTGTGCTTTTCGTCTCTCTCCATTGAAATTCCGCATGTGTCCAGGGCAGGTTTGTTTCCTTCTCTTGGGGCATCTGTTTGAAATGGAAATTGGCTTGGTTAACAGAAGTGTGCCACATAAACACACACACACACACACACACACAAACACACACACACACTCACAAACACTGGTCCTCAATGCCTCATTTCAGTGATGTCCCTGAGGCTCTGTGCACACACCCATCATCATGCAATTTGTACACATGTGGAAATGGCAGAAAATGTAAAAAATGCCTGAAAATTGTGAAGAAAAATGAGATCTGCTCTTCAAGACTCTTCATAACAGCCGTTGACGAAACTGGAGTCAGAAACGCGCAAGCACAAGGGTTTGTATTTTCTCTTGCTTTTGAGAAATCAGGAAAATTGACATTTTCAACTGCTTTTAGGTTATGTCTTATATTTGACAGCAAAGACATTTTCTTCAGTCCGCATTTTCTATCCCTGACTTTTTAGGTCCTAAAAGCAAGTGCTGATGTTTAACTCTTTCGGTGCGGATGTCGACAAAAGACAACTTCTCACGGTACAGTGATTCCAGCAACGGTGGTCGTCGACAAATGTAGTGAATGTCAATATCATTCACTAGGGGGCGCATGCAGCAAGAGAGCGCATGCGCGTGCAGCAGTGATCTAATCTAGTTTGAGTGTACTGCGTGGCATGGGGCAGGTATATCAAAGTACTGTATTTTTGTTGTTTTGTTGAAAATATTAGCATGGTGTATGTCTCGAGTCCATCAAAAAAATTGGTACCTCCTGCTGTCTGGTGAGGCATACCACAATACAGATGCGAGGAGGAAGTCAAACTCTCGCAGTTACCAGAGGACCAGCCCCCCACTGTAACCCTACCTATGTAATAGGTGAGAGGCTGAGGGCTATAGAAACGGAGATCGGTGCCGCCCAATGCGCCTTAAGGGCCTGGTTAGTACTAGGATGGGAGACTGCCTGGGAAGACCAGGTCCTGGTACGGGAGGGACTTTGACTTTGATGTCTCGAGTAATATGTTTTGTGGATGTCTTGCACATTATTGCCAATGATGAATCTGATTTGTCAGACACTGACTTGGATGAAATGGATGATGTTGAAAGTGAACACATTGGAGATGGATAAAATCAAAATAAATAAAATGAAAATGTCAGCTTTTACCAAAAATGTCTGATTTTTGGCCAAAAATATTCAGCACTGGAAATAAAAAATGTATTCAGCACTGAAAGAGTTAAAGGTGATGGTCAAGATGTGAGAGAAAGTCTTGGACAAGTGTACTCAAGCCTTGCAGGTGTAAAGTATGCGCTGGTGATTTGCATGATTTGAATCGGGAGCCCAGGAAAGCAAATTAAATATGTGCGTAAAAAAATTCTGAATACCAGGAACTTTCCCTTCACTTATATGGAAAATACTGAATACAACCCTCAACCATTCATCAAGTCAAGTAGATCTTGATCATAATCAAGCCATTACATAAATACTCACTTTTGTACGTGTTTGATACAAGTGTCTGTAAAAGGTAAAAGGCACTTCACTTTGGACAGCCTTCACCTTCAAATCTTCAGCTCTGGCCAATGATCATGCCTTATGAAACCATGGCAGGGGGCTTCATCTTAGTCAGTCCATCTCTCAATGCACCCATATGGCTGGGTGTCATGAAGGCAGCATTACATTTGGCATCCGATTGGCACTGATTTGGCCCTGAAGGTGAAATGAACCCCACACTCACCCTGGTTAGTGCAATCTGAGGCGTGATTTGATAGACAAAGGATTGTGGATTGTGGATAGTCTACACATGGCACTCTTCCCCCTGGGCGTCAGCATATGGACTCTGTGTCTCCGCTCCATCCTCCCTCTGATACCCCTGTCACTGTAAAGGGCACGTTTGCTTTGACAAAACTCAAACACGCCTCATACCTCCTGCTCAGAGGCCTTTAGAGAAACAATAGCATGTATTTTTCCAGCTGTATTTCTGAGTTTGTAATATGAAAATATTCCAAATATTAAAGCAATTTATGTCCAAATTGCAGAACGTGTCATATGTTATAGTCTTCTATAGTAACAGCTTATATGGGAACTTGTATGGTGGACGAATGACGGAGATGTTTATTTAGCGTTGATGGAAGAAGTCTCCAGTGTCGGCGCTTCATAACAGTCAGATGTAAAGCTACAAATTTACGTTTTACGACAGAACTGAGGATTTTGCAACTTACAATTCCTGGTTAACATGACAAGGTGAATTTTTTAAAAATTATTAACTTCAAGCGAAAGAAAATAAAAGGCTGGTGAGTTAGCAAAGTTTATAGCTTTGATAACGTACGTGAAAACAGGAAGTAACTTGTTTTGTGACTATTAAACATAACTATCAATGCATAAAAGGTATAACAATAGGACAGTCATATAATAGGGAAATTGTAATAATTGGAAAAGCATTGTGGTATTGCTTTTGTGGACACTTTGTGACGTGCTGTTATAGCATTTTGGGGTTCTGATATTATACTTTCTGCTCCTTTTCACACTATTACTGCTTTTCTGGATGTCTCTTTATAGAAGCAAGTCTCTCCAGGAAATGTCACCTCAAGGGCAGCTTGAATCGAACATATCGACAACGTGACCCAGTAAATCATGTTGAGCTGGAGAAAACAAACAACAACAAAAAATCGTATGTTCATGTTTTAATAATGACTGTTTCTCTAAATAATTAGGTTCTAACAGAGATGCAGCATCACTTTGGCGTATCGTATTAAGTTACTGTATTGTCAAAGCATTCAAATCTAGAATGTACTATTTAGAACCATATATCACATATAAGTGTGGAAATCAGTTGAGAAACATTGTTTAAATGGTTAATGGTTTGACTAAAACAATATAATTGAGAGTGTATAATATTAAGAAAATAATAAACATAGTTTGTAGGCACAAATCACTTATTACATGTAATAACATGTAACTACTATGTAACAACTCGTGAATAAAGATATATAATACTTGTATAAAGTATGTTCTTAAACTGCATTATATTTGTCTTGTGCTTGACTGCGGCTTTATATAACAACATTTAGAATTTGGCAAGGTGACAAAAATCCTGCCTTGAATTTCTGTTGGATGTTAAAATTTGGAAATTTTGGGGATGTGCTTGTGACGTCAAATACAACAAAGCGAGACGAAGACAACGACGAGACCTGAATGGACAAGTAAGGAATAAAGCACATGCTGTTCTAGGAAAATAAATGATGACAACATGGTGTGATATCGTATGTCACGAATCAGAGTATTATTTATTAAAGAATGACGCATTATACTTTTATCCGTTTCTAGCTATATTTGTAGATATGTTGTTGAAGAGCCATGAAACAAGAAGAAGACTTTATTTGTGACAGATATTACAGCACTGTGAAATTATTTTCCTCACTTATTAGGAAGTTGGGGTCAGAGCGCAGAGTCAACCAGGAGAGGGTTTAGGACCTTGCCCAAGGGCCCATCACTGGTAGCTTGGTGGTACTGGGACTTGAACCACTGACCTTGTGATCAGTCACCAAGAGCCTTAACTGCTGAGTCACCACTGAGAGAGATGAGTGAGACGAGAGGCTCCTTCTATAAATGTTAAATAAACATCTTAAATTATACATTTTTGTATGTTAAATAGTGTCACTTTTTTTGCACACACTTTAACATATAGATTTGATCACTAATGTATTCAAAACACTGGAATCCCAATCCCAGCTCAAACATATCCCAATTCTGGCGAAAACCATGCACGTGGGTGCAAACAAAGTGTGCACTGTTTTACACATATGTATGAAGCAAAGAAGTGCACTTTGGGGATTGTTATGTACACGGTGCATACATGATGTATTTCGTTTGACATGTAACATTCAGAGACTTTAATGAAACCTGATGCAAGGTGCCAAAACTTAATACATCTTAATAAAGTAGGTTTTCTTGACTTGTATCAAGTTTTAAAGCAGGCCCTGCATCTAGAAACAATTTTCTAACATTATTATGCATCCTAGAATAGCACATCTTAGTACTTCCTTTGCCTATCAAGTATCAAGGCATAGTGTTGTATCAGTACAGCGTTCCAGTTCTATCCAACAGCATGATATAATTGTGAAGGTTCTAGTGGCTGCCTCTGCACGTCACTGCACAGTTTTCCTGACAGATTGAGGTCAGCATTCTGACTCATCCACTTAAGCACAGTTTTTTTTTTTCTCTTTTTAAGCTGAACCAGCACCAAAGGCCTTTCACAAAAATCCAAGCGACACACATTTGATGACATGTTTCCTATCCTACTCATGCACACAATTTAGTGATTTTAAAGAGCCTGTAGTCACAGTACATTTTATAAGTTCACAGACGCTGAGCTCTTTAAAGCCAGACCCTGGTGGCGTGTCTGGGTGTTAAAATGGAGGTTGACAGATTGGAGTGTGCACTTTTTGCTGAATTTCTGTCAAAAGAAAGAAACAAACAAACAACATACACAGATGGAAGAATGCTTGTTGCGTCTTAGTAAATCAGAATATAGGGCTGTATTCAGAGTTGACGAAGTCTAAAATATGTCAGTATTTATGTACAGAAAGTTCCTAGTATTCAGAGTCATATTACGCACGCACTTAAATCAATTCTCTGGGCTCCCCATGCATTAAATGATTAAAATTTCCTGCATGAAGTTCATGCCTCTGAGATTTTTCTTCAGTACAGATATCCGAGATTGTGTTTTTCAAAAGAATCGAGAACACCATCTTTAAACACAAGCGCTGGCTTTTAAATAAGCATTGAATACGAGTCAAGTATATTGCCAATATATTGCTGTATGAATTGTCCTCATTGTAATTAGTCAAGTCAAGTCAGCTTTATTTCTGTCCCACATTTAAAATGCTGCACAAATCAAGGACGAATTAGAAGAAATGAAAAACAACAGTTTTGGTTGAACAATACGGCTTCCACAAGCTTATAGAATAGCACTTGATCCAGCACAGACTATTATTTCGCATTTTATTTATATCACGCTCCGCATTGCGGACACAACTTAAGATCAACAAAGGCTGCAGCCATCCCTGGCTAGACATCCAAAAGAAAATAATAATGAGTCCAGTCTTTTTTCCCATCTACTGCCTCTACATTCCCTGTAGAGACCAGAATACCATATACGATTTCTGGAAGATTATAAAGGAGTAATATTGAATTTTCTGGGTATAAAATTGCAATATGAGCAAAACAAAGGTCCAAAATGATGGATGTACTGTATACGCAAATACAAACCAGCAGAAAATAACATATTTTCAAATAAGGATTAAAGGATTCGTGAGTGCTCAGAAACTAATACACCTGTCCTCTGTATATTCTCATAATAACATGATGTTTTTTCCTCAAAGATTTTCTGCTTATCTTTGTGATTCTGTGCTGTACTTTGCTGAAATAATGGATCAGGTTTGTTTTTTTCCCCCCTTTTAGTCCTTTTTGATTCAGTTGTGACCTTGACTCCAGATTTGCCTTGGCGTGTTTGTATTCTGAGCCCTAATAATGATCACTTTTGGGGGAAATTAATAAAATGACGTGGCATTTACTTCCAGCTCATTTTGACTCCTGTTCAAAACACGTTCCTGTGTTCTAATTTTCTGAAAGGACATCAGTCTGCCTTCTGAAAGCTCTATCTTTGTATCACAATGTGAGAAGATTGGATGCGGTTGGAGGTAATTGCAGTCTTTTTCGGTGAGCTCATCCATTATTGTCACAGCAGGGCTTAAGACTCAGAATAATGTATTAAAATCAATAATGTACATCAAAACGAGGCAGATAGGATCAAAAGACGAGACATTTTAATGAACTAAAAAACCAGGATAAGGAAACAGGGAAACATCACAACTCGGGTCTTTCAAGTTTATCTCTTTTCTCTTGAAGTAAGCCACAGCTAGCAATTTTTGAAAAAATGTTCATCACTGATCTATTCCAAATGAAGCTCTAAGCAAAGAAACATTTGCACTTGTATTCAAGTGGAATGAAATTTTGTGTAGTCATTTTGCAAACATGTTTATCCAAGTGAATTAATTGAGACTTGCTTTTAATCACCATAGTAACATGATTTAATGCCCTCACTTTCCTATGTAAGAGCTAGTGCATGTTATAGACGTGTGCATGCGTATTTTGATCCAATATTCCATTAAAAATGCATTAAAACAAGTCAGGAATATCACATGATGGACCATGCTGTTATGTAAGGGATAATATACAGCGAGCTGGTCCGCTTTGCACCATGGTCCTGCATCACCCTGTTGGGGTTTATTTCACGATAATGACCAGCTTGCTGTACATTATCCCACTTATTCCATGGCTACTTACCCAAAAAATCAATAACTTGACACAAAATTTTGATTTAAAAGGATTTTATTGCTTCCACATAGCAACGGTCTGCTACACAGAGCAATTGTATAAATGCCATAATTGACCAATCAGAATCGAGCATTCAACAAGCCGTGTAATAAATGATAATAATACATTGCCAGAGTGGTGTGGTACAGCTGTTATCGTATAACAACATGGTCCAAAATGTGTTATTCTGCTTATAACACACTGCTTTATAAATTTATCACTCATGAGCAAGCCTGTGGCAACGGTGGTGAGGACAAACTCTCTGAAACTACATGAGGAAGAAACCTTGAGAGGAACCAGACTCAAAAGGGAACCCATCCTCATCTGGGTGATCACAGATCACGTGGGTATAAATTACTCGCTTCTATAAGTGTGTCCTATATGGTCAAAAAGTATAATTGTGTAACCAGGAAATTCATTATAGTTTTATAGTTTTAACATGAAGTCTGTTTTATTGAACTGTTCACTGATAGAGACTTGAGTGCAAAACTGTTCATGGCGACTGGAGTCCTAAAGTTATTGTTTCAATTGTAGTCCTGAGCCATCATAGCAAAACAGTTTGTGTTAATTGTCCAAAGCCGTCTTCTAAGTGTATCTTTAGGCTGTACATATGAGGCCATGCTCCACAGGGGTGAAGTGAGGAGATCTCCGGCAAGAAGTAGGGCAACAGGATGGATCAGTGGCTTTCCATATGGGTCCATCCTAACAAAAGAGACGTGATGAGAGCTCCAGCTAGAAATAGAGCATCAGGATGGATCAGGGGCTGTACATATGGGTCCATCCTCGTAGGAGAGAAGTGAGGAGAACTCCAGCTAGAAGTAGGGCACCAGGATGGATCAGGGGCTGTACATATGAGTCCATCCTCACAGGAGAGAAGTGAGGAGAATTCCAGCTAGAAGTAGGGCATCAGGATGGATCAGGCAGGTCCGGAGTTCAGGAGAGGTAAGCATTATTGGTATCTCAAGAGTGACGTGTAGCTCGACAGAGAGAGAGAGAGAGATTGTTCGGTAATTTTGCAACAGTAATAAATTAAAATCTAGGATTATTTTATTTTCTGTTAGGGTGGAGAGATACCTTGATCTAGCAGCACTAAAATGTTTTCTATAGTACAAATGGCTCTCCTTCCATGCTAATTGGAATACTACCAATTTAATTCGATGCCATTTCCGTTCTAATTTATGAGTGGTCTGTTTTCAGGTGCATGTGCGATTGTTATACCAGGGTGCTAGTTTTCTCTCTCGAATTATTTTTCTTTTAAGCGGAGCTACATTATTTAGGGTATTGTGGAACGTTGACTCAAAGCATTCAGTTGTTCTGTGGGGTCTGACGGTGATCCAATCAAAGTTGATGACTGTGGAAGACTATTGATAAAACTCTGACGTGAATGTACGTTTGAGACGATGGTGTGGCAAGGTGTGTATATTATTCCTAAGACATATTTCAAATGAGATAATGATCTGAGATAGCTTCAGACTGTGGAAGTGAATATATTTTCAATATTTAACCCGAAAGTTTGTCTTAGATCAAGTGTGACCAACATTATGAGTGGGTCCGATGACGTTTTGATTAACCCCTACTGATGCAAAAAAAAAGTCACCACATCAACGATTAAACGATTGTGTAATGACATATATATGAACCTGTCATTCATGAGAACATAATTTCAGCTAAATTAACTATTAAAACTAACAATAACCAAATGACTCGTATATATTTCCCCCAGAGGATTATGATTAACCCTGATTAACGACTTCATCAACCCAGTGTTATTCAGTTATTTGGTCTATCCTGGCTTATTTGCTGTTTAAATCTCTAAATGCTTTCACTCCAGTGTATCTTGCTGATCTCCTGAAGCAATAAAGTCCTTATTGAGCACTTACTCCAGAGAATCATCACCATTTCTAGCTCAGTTATCAGGGATCGTGGACATAAGGGTTAAGAGAAAACAGGAAGTAAACAGGAAGCGTTCATGACAAAAGCATGAATAATGGATTTAACAATGAGGTTCACTGGTGGAAGTGCTGAATTCAGTGAACCCATGGCTCATGTACAGCATCTGCAAGAATCCTACAACAATAACACTTTTTCTCTGGGTGTATATTTGCATATATTTGTGTATTTTTTTATATTTTCCCTTGGGTATGGTGTAAACAAACTGAGCGCTCAAGCTCCAAGTCGGTGGAATAATCGGCTTCACGTGGGACATCTTATCTCTCGGTAGGTAGTCAGGTAAGCTCCAGACTGCTGCTCAAGCTCCTGTTGCCAGAGTGCAGTTGGGAGCGCAGAAGGAATGAAAAAAGATTATTTCTTCTAAAAAGCAGCAAATGAATCTGTCGATTGGTTCTTCAGAATCAAAACTGCTAATGACCAGTTTTTTTTGTTTGTAAGTTCTTCAGCTCAGCTTATTTTCTTGTGGATAAAATGGAGGAAACACAAACAGGACTGTGTGCAGCTGATTTACCTCGTGGTTTTAACACAATACATAATGACTCATAATGACTTTCTGCTCAGTTTTAAAACAACTCCACGTAACACAAGGTGTTCAAATTAATTTTTTGTTTGTTAAGAAGACTGTTATAATGATTATGAATATTAATTAGCACTAGGCATCTGCTTTATGAATATTAATGACCTTAAGGGTGCAGTGTAACAGTTTATTAGAGGTCTATGCCTACTACTAAGTTATAAAACAATTAAAATTCCGCCATTTTAAACATATGCAGAGTTTTCCATCATTTCATCGGCTTGATGAGCCTTTCTGGGGGGAAAAATGCACTTCTTCTTCCTTTATTCGTATCATATACAAGATATAAGACCTTTAAACACTTAGTGGTACATTGTACATTTTTAGAGAAAACTAGAAAGCTAAATAAAGAGAAAAATCAGTTCCTCCAATCATTGTATACATTTTGTTATAAGCAGGTCATTTTTACCCGAGGGCAACATTGTGAAATATAAAGTGTCAGAAATGCTGGTGTTAGAAATCTGAATGAAATTCTATAAGGATCAAACCCATGCAGGGGAAAGCAGTGAGCCTGATTTGTTGTTGTTGTTGTTGTTTTACTTTTTGTGAAGCTGTGTTACATAAGCGTAAAGTCATGAATCCATCAGAAAGGAACTCAGAGGAAGTGTGTGCTTTCTCAGGAAGCGGTTTCCTGCTTCTTCATTTCCCGGTCTTGACATTCAGAGTTGGCGCTGACCAGGAAAGATCACATACGAACATATACTCTGGATATGTTTGTGTACCCTATAACTTTTGACCTCTTTCTCTTTTTCCTTTTCTTGTGTTTATTTTCCCTCTTATCCATCTGTTTGGCCTGGGTAGGCAGCTGGCTCTCAGCCCAGGTCACAGCAAGAGAGATGATGAAATTGCCAAGGAAAAAGTGAGAAACACAGAGCTGAGTGGTTAATACACAGTATGATACTATACTGTATATATATATTAAAAAAAAAAAAACTGCTGTGTTTCACCAAGGAGCTGCATGGCTCTTTGAAATACATCAGGGTTTAAATGTAGGATTCTGTTATTGAGGAAAAATAACGATAATCATAATATGAATAAAAAATAGGGTCAGGGAGAAGAAAAATAGAAGCCTATAATAATAAGAAGAATAAGAATTATAAGAATAATAAGAATAATAATGAAACAACAGACCAGAAACCATAAAAAGGACTTCTGGTGTTAAAGGATTGAGCAGTCCGAGTCCAGAATTTTTGAAGCACTGTGTCATTATTTTAACTCATTATTTCAAGTAACTTGTTATTTTGAGATGTCCATCCATCCATTATCGATACCGCCTCTCCACTGTGGGTCGCAGGTAAACTGGAGCTAATCCACTCTGAGAGGTGGGGTTCACCCTGGGCTGGTCGCCAATCTGTCACAGGGCTAACACATAGACAAACAACCATCACACTCACCTTCACACCTCTGGGCAATTTAGAGTAGCCAGGTGACCTAATCTGCATCTCTTTGGACTGTCGGCAGAAACCCGAGGAGAACATGCAAACTCCAGACAGAAAGACCCCAGTCGGCCACGAGGTTTGAACCCAGAACCTTCTTGCTGTGAAGTGAGAGTTCTGTGTGATGCCATTTCCTCAGAGTTGATTGTTTTCCTATAACACGATGTTCTATAGTGTGTTTTTTTGTTGTTGTTGCCAACAATTGAATTTTTTTCATGTCACGTTTTATCCATTTATAGTTACTCTGAATGTTGCGGAACGTTCGCAAAACCAGTTAGTTCCTGTTATCACTGAGCAATGAACTCTGGCATGAGAGGAAAAGAAAACAATCACAGATCATAAAGTTACTGAGAAACCAGAAAAATCAAAATCCCGAAGACTTTCCTGTGACGAAAAACCTACGTCTTTCTAGCTCCTTTTTTCTCGTTGTTTATTAGAGTGTGTCCACTATACAATTCACTGTGTACGTTGTTACTGTACAAATGATATGCCATCAATACAAACCTGTGATTAATAATGCAGTCGTAACTGCTGTCTAAGCTGCTGTTATAGAAAATTAAACCAACCCTTTAATTTTCTGACCAATCAGATTTGAGAATTCATCAGCAAAAACCATAAACAACAATAATGTTTGGTTATTATTAAAGAATCCTCATCACAGTTGATGAGTACAACCTCAGAGAGCTGTACTTCTTCTCCTGACTGATGAAATAAAAAAGAATTTCGCTAATCAACACTTCACAAAACTACGACCAGAAGAGTAGTAAAACCTCCTGAACCTGAGACACTGTGCTCGAAATGTTTATTACTTCTTAAACCCGAAACCAGGCAACACTAATTCCAACATGGATTAATCATTGAATTTCGGAGAGTGGTGTTACATAAGGGACTTGCAAAACGCTGGGCTGGAGTTCACAGGTTAGCGAGTCGGTTGTGTTAAGACTGCAAAAGAGCTGTGACCCCTGGAAAGAGGGTAGGGTTATTTTTCGTTGCTGGGGAAGACTCTGTTCCATCTGCCTGCCATCTGTCTTTGATCCGTAGATCTGTGCCAGAGGGCATGACACCTTGCTAATGCTCCTTTGCTCCATTTAAGAACAAAAAAATGTCATGAAATCCAGCTGTATACCTTGCAGAGATGGTGAGTCTCACCATGCAGGGTGTAAAAATACCTTCAGGGTCCAGGTCAGGACGTTTTCAGTGTCGGAGTTTCTGATCTCAGCTTGTTAAGGGTGCCATACTTGAGGGAAATTGGCAGATGTTGTTGAAGCTTGTGTTGTATACAAGACATCATTTTCACAGTATTGATCATTAATCCTCAAAAGATTCTTGATAAGATGATCACAAAGTATGTCTTGCTGCAGCCTGTAGGATTAGATGTGGGTGGAGAGAGATGTCATGTACATTCCATATATGGGGGCTGTGACATACAAGGGTAATGGTTCGGGTTGGGGTTTGTGTTAGGGTGTATCCTGTAGTTGTCCTGACATGGTTCGATGTGGGCATCCAATCCTACATCCAGTCCTGCAGGCTGCAGCCAGAGGCCTCTCACTGAAATGGTAGCAGTTCTATGTCTGTCCACTAGGTGGCCGATTTTTTTTGTAATCCTAAAAGTAATGTTTCCTGACCCAAAACATATGTTTGCAATCAATAAATATCAATAACGTATCAAATGATAAAGATAAATGATAAATGATAAATGAGACAGGATTTATGGACAGGGACAGGGAACACTGGGAATGATTTGGGAATACCAGTCAAAAGTTTGTACACCCCTACTCATTCATAGGTTTTTCTGTATTTT
>JAOTRR010000043.1:2464550-2479498 GCA_028570945.1 Gogo arcuatus | reverse complement strand
TTATTATTATTATTATTATTATTATTATTATTATTATTATTTTTATTATTATTATATGTTGTTAAAATTAATAAATAAAGACTAAGTATATTTAATGTTAAATTTGTTTATTGATTGTTTCTTTTTTTTCTTTAATGATCATTAATGGTAAATCCATTGTTAATGTTTTTTGATGATGATGATGATGATGATGATGATGATGATGATGATGATGATGAATGATTAAACCTATAAGAATATCAGAAAAACAAACAAATAAACAAACAAATAAATAAACATTACATGACATGCATAGTGTTAGTATTTTTTTCCACTATTACATTTTTGTTTACATTTTAAACCCTGAAACGCATGTCAAAGCTCAGCTTTTTCAAACACATGCATCTGTATTTGTCTGTGTGTGTGTATGTGTGTGTAGATGTGAGCACAAGGTGTACTGAAAAGCTGACTGTCTTCTCCTCAGGCTTTTGTCGCTTGTATGATTTGCAGAATGCATAAACAGGATGTAACCTTTGACCCCTTCTTCACCACTTATCTATCTTCCTCTTTACCCATCCACGCGCATGATCTGAAGTGTGTGTAGTGTGTGTGAGAGAGAGCATGAGAGAGAATAGGACAGGCTTCACTGATGTATTTGAGGTCATTTTATTCACTAAACACACACAGGATGTTTTGCTGTTCAGTATTTGTATTTGTCTTTTTCCCCGATATCCTTTTCTTTTCAATAGCCCCTATCCTGTACACTCTTCTGCGTGACTCACAACTGCTACGACTCCAATCTTTTCCTCTCTTGTCCATTTTTTGTTGTTTTCCTGTGTTGATGTCACAGGCTTGAATGGATGACCTTTTTAAGCCGGTGCCAGATCGTTCTCGTTTTTCTCATCTTTACGGAGAAATCTGTCATCTCTCGACCTGCCCTCATTTGTTCTGTTGGATTGCCACGACATTCACACCCACTTCCACTTGTATTTGTTTTGTCTTTTCTTGGATATTCTTTCCTTCTGTCTCTGCTCTGTGAAAATATCAACAGGAGGAATGACAGCATCTGCCTGCTCTTCTTCTCGATCCATGCTAACTTATGTAACCAGCTAATTCACTTCTTTTAAACTCAACTTGCTAACGTTTATTAAGAATGAGTCTAGTAGCGTTAGTGCATGAGCATACACCATTTAAACCAGGGAAACATAAACAGAGCTAATTAACTGATTAAAACTTAAGTGGGTTCCTCCTTTCAGCATCAGTATCAATGAGTACCAGTCGTACCCGGGCTCTTGCAGGTCACAGTGTCATTTAGATCTACACTAACTGATGGATCATAAATGCACTTTAGTGACACACAATTTACACATAAACATCACTTTGAGACATAATTACACCTCTTGAAACATGCAACACCGTAATTTTGTTTGCCTATTTGCGAGGTCTGGTTGGTTTGACCATCTATCATCCTGAGTCTGTAATTCTCACTGGCTGTGGATCTCTTTGACCTTTTTTCTTTCTTTCATATTTGCACTAGTATTGTTTCCTCCACCAGCGAGGTTATGTTTCTGGTGCATTTTGCTTGTCTGTGTTTAAACATGATTACGCAAAACTTACTTAACCAATTTCAATGAAACTTGGTGGAAGGGTGTAACATGGGCCAAGGAACAACCTATTAAATTTTGGAGCCTATCCGAGTCACAGGGTGGATCCACGAGTTTATTTTTCACTTTTGTGAACGTTGCAAGATACGACATTTGGCCTTGGTGGAAGTCTGCACTCAACAATGCCAAGCATCTTAAAATCCAGTAGATGGAAATAAAGCTCAGTAGTGACAAAACATAGCCAATGTAGAAATACGATGACTCCAGGTCACAATCCACGTTCACGGGTACCAGCAATTCTCTGGGATACACATGGATGCTGGTTGATCAAAAGTAATACAGGAAGCAGTCATCATGGAACACTTGGGGACAGTGGTTTCAAAATATGTCTTGATTTAAAAAAAAAAAAAAAAAAGCTGTGGAATCATTGCCAGTAAGTACAAATCATCCAGTAATATAAAGTGGATGCAGTTGCAGATTTGCATATGGTAAAAAAAGTAAACTATAGTCCTTGGCAGAGGTCTGTGCTCTCTGAGTGCCCTTCTGGTTTCATGTGTGTTTTTACTTGTTCACTTCCTGATTTTGACTCTGCTGCTCACATCAACAATGAATTTGACTTGGCAATTAACCCAGACAAAAACAAAAGACCAAATGAAACAAAGCAGATACATGGATACGAGGGGAAAATGATAATATCAGATTAAAAAAAAAAAAAAAAAAAACTCGTGCATGATATCAGACATGCATATACAGTATGTCAGGTTGGATATGCAAAGATAAATAACCTTTGCAGCTATAGGAAATAGGACCAAGAGCAAGAAAAGGCAGCTTTTTCAATTAATGCACTCGTAGGTATATGCAGGGATCCTCTTGATCCTCTTTTCCTCATTCACTTTTCATTTTTCTGATATTTCTCAACCGTTCCTTATGACTCTCTCTGTGTGTGTGTGTGTGTGTGTGTGTGTGTGAAGCCCAAGGTGGCAAAATGATTTTGATGAATGAGTCTGCATGACCTTTTACAGAGGTGACGGCTGTTTGTGTTTCCAGGCTGTAGGCAGGGTTAGGGTTTTCAATCCTGGTTTTGAGAGCAGATGTTTTGGCCTCCTCATATCACCTCTGAAACACAGGATTCATTATCTGAACACTGACACTGGTACTGGTTTTGATCAAGTCCAGACTGACGGTGGACCAATAGTGACCTTCTGGACTGCACTATATTTAAATGTACACATATACACGTATACAAATCAGTTATTATTATTATAAGCCGCAAACATTCATGTTTAAATACCGTCAAAAAGGACAAAAATTGAATTTATGGAAATAAGGACTTGAGTGCTGGGTTTCACAAATGTTCCTTCAGTATTCCAAGCAAAACATCACGGAGCATCTCGTTTTCTGAACATGACCAAAATGCTTTTGGGGCTGTATTCAGATTCGGTGAGTTAAGTTCAAAAGGTATGTCAATATTTTTACATGGGGAAAGTTCCTCATATTCAGAGTCGGGGTACGCACATAACTTTTTCATTGAAATAAACATCTAATAGGAGTTTTGTATTTTGCCAGTATTCTGTACTTTTGCATGAATTGTCTTTTGTTGTTGTAATTATTACATTAACCAGTGTCTTAAGTGAACAAAATGGCTTCCAGCTTCATTATTTAGCATCATACAGCCTAAAATAGCACTTGATCCAGCACACCGTAGTATTTTTAAAGAGGCAGAAAGCATGAACCTTCGACAGGGGGACAGTGAGAGTAAGAATGTTTACCTGTGTTTTAAAATGTCTTTACATACAAATATATTTGTAAATGTAATTTCACGAAGACACAAATATCACTAATAGTGATTCAATGATATATTGTTTATAAATATAGAGAATGCATTCACTTTAATGTTGTGCTTGCTTCCTGGTTAATATGGCTGATTATTTTAGTATGAACACCAACTTGACACATGCTGATGTGTGTGAGAGGAGCAGGCCCACAGCAGAGCCCATCTAATCACAGAGTTGATGCGAGCTGACAGTTTGATGAGCCCTAAATCAGGCAGGTACAAATACACACTGCTCTGTCAGTCATTAATGATGGATATTAGGTTAGATACAAATACGCACTTCCAGGCATGCGCGCGCTGCTGAAAACTCTCTACGGGCTAAAACTCGAAGCATTGTCATCTATCATGTCAGTGATATTTCCATTAGCTGCTTCAGTCCAAAAGATCAAACGTAATTGTCGCTTTAGTAATGCAATATTTAGGCATGTGGTTCCAAATAAATACACCTCCTACCTCATTTTCTTGCATGGCGCTCGAACAAAGGCTCGGGGGGGGCTGAGGCATTTTGCTGCTCTGCGAGATGCAATAACATCATGACAATTTATGACAAAGTACAAGTTTGTTTATTATAAGCTATAAAAGCTGCACAAGGATGCATATTTAAGTGCTGTATTGAAGTTTTTTTTTAAAAATTGTAACATACAATTTAATTGGATACAGTTCAATGCAACATTTCGTTAGGCAAATGAAGCAATTTGTTTTGAGCTATGAGATGATTTGCATAAGAATGCAACAAAATCCCAAGAAGCAATCCAGTTTTTCAGTGCTGTTGTCATGTAAAGAAATGTTGATTCATGATTATAGGGGGAAGAAAATATAAAAAAAGAAAAAAAAAGCTTTTCGACTGCCAGTTAGATCCCCTTCCTACTCAATGGTTAAAAGCCTGTCTACCTTCCCTCTCCTCTCTAATAACTGACATCGTATATTCTTTTCTTATTTCTGGTCTTGTTCTTTCATCTCTCAAAACAGCTCCAATTCTGAAGAAACCCGGTGCAAACCCTGACAATTTGAATAATTCTGGTCCAATTTTAAATCTACTTTTCGTCTCAAAAGTACTTGAAAAAGCTGTTGCAGTTCAGGTACCCACTCTTGTTACTGACAGTCATCACTTTGAACAATATCCGTCAATTTCACTGATTACAGCTGAGTCTGGGCTGTTAATCATACTCGTGCTCCTTGATCTGAGCTCACCCTTTGATAAAATTTCTCAGAACGTTCTCCTAGAGAGATTAGCATCTATTGGAATCATTGGCATCTCTCATACCAGGTTTAGATCATATCTCTCTGGTCACACTCTGTTTTCTTGCAATTAAACAATTTCAGATCACAGTCCTGCCCAGTTCTACCCAGTGGTGTTTCCCAGGGCTATATCTTAGGCCCCTTTCTATTTATCATCTTCTTTCTGCCTCTTGGGCATATTTTCGTATTCAGTTCCACTGATGACACCCAGCTCTACCTGTCTACCAAGCCTAATTCCACTCTTCCTCTTTCTTTGCTCTCTGATTGCCTACTGGAAATTAAATCTTGGTTGTCCTCTAACTTTCTCAAACTTAATGGTGATCAAAACTGAAGTTCTTCTTGTCGGTAATAAAACTACTTTGGCCAAACTTGAGTTTTTCTCTGACTATTGATCAACCATAGCTCCTCCATCCCCCCAGATTAAGAGTCTGGGTGTCATCCTTGAGAGGACTTTACTCTTCTAAGGACACATCAATAATATCACTTCTATTGGTCTGCATATTTCCATCAATTGTCTGCGCCTGTTTCTTCCATCGAACAGCACTGCTATTCTCGTATTTGCTCTGATTACATCTCATATTGACTACTGTAACTCTATCCTCTCTGGTCTTCCTCACAAACTCCTTCTTGAAATTCAGCTGCCCATGTCGTCATTACCAGAACCCCTTCCATGGAACATATTACTCCTGTCCTTCAGCAGCTTCATTGGCTTCCTGTTAAATACTGTATCAACTTCAAGATTCTGTTTCTCATGTTCAAGACTCTTCATAACCTAGCACCTCTGTATCTCTCTGATCTCCTTCACATCTGTACATCATCCTGTACCCTTGGATCCCCCTTCTCCATCAATCTCACTCGCTACACCTCCTGCCTGCTTGTCTACCATGGGGTGTAGAGCATTCAACTGTGTTGCCCCTCGCCTCTGGAACTCTCTTCCACAAGACGTCCATAATATTGACCCTCTTCCTACTTTCAAATCCCACCTTAAAACACACATCTTCAAACGTGCCTATTCTTTTTGATTCAAAACCCTAACGGCTTCACTTAAATTATATTTATTATTTTAACTTATGATTTTATACCTTTGCCTTGTCTGATTACTGACGTCTTGATGCATTGTTGAGTGTTTGCTACTGTGTGGTGTTTGATTTTTATTGCCTTTTGTAAGGTGTCCTTGAGTGCCTTGAAAGGTGCCTATAAATAAAATTTATTATTGTTATTATTATTATTATTACACTAAACCTCCAATAGAAATAACAGAATAAAATGGCATGAAATAAAAATATTAAAACAAATAAATAATCGTCTTCCTGAATAATTAGATGTCATAAATTTATGAGGAAAAAACTTGTATTCTCTTAGATTATAAAGTCATAAATTTGCAGGAACAGAACTCAGAAATTCTGAGATTCAAAAGTCACAAATTTCCAAGAAAGAAGCTCAGATATTATCTGAGACATGTGCTTCCTGCCTGCAGTGCATTCTGGGAAATGTAGTTGAAAAATCAATTTCCACGTTGTTCTTTTCTATTGCATGATCAAGGAGGAAATGCTGCATTTCCTATAACTCTCCATTCAGCCATGGCCTCTGTGGTGTGATGACACTGGTTCAACCTTGCAAAGTGAAATGATCTGGTTCCTTGACAAAAAAAAAGACAAAAATAAAATCTGAGGGGTTTTTTTCCTCATAAATTTGTGACTTTTTAATCTTGGAATTTCTGAGGGTTTTTTTTTCCTTGTCAGGTTATCGTTTTCTAATCTCAGAGAATATCTGATTTTTTTTAATCATAAATGTATGACTTTAATCTCAGAAATTCTGAGTTTTTTGAGGTTTTTTTCTCAGAATATTACCCCCTCCCCCAGCTCTGTAATATTTATTTGTTTGTTTGTTCATTCATTCATTCATTCAACCAACCTACAATGGCCCTAATACACTGTTATAAAAGTATAATCAATATTTTCATCTATCAAAAAAATTCAAAAATCTGAACATGACCAATCGGAGGTATAATCACAGTGTTTGTCGTAAATATATTTTGAAATAAACCATTATTTGCTAGAAAACTTTTCTTTTGTTGTCATTAGCTAATTTAATTTTTAACTATACAACCCTGCTCATAATGTTGTAAAAATCAAGACTGCACCACACAGACCTGACGCCATATTAGAAACATTTTTATAATTGTAATAAAATCATTTGATCTTGTCTGACCTTATCATATTTCAGATTCTAAAGTAAAAGTTGCTCACAGGACAGCAGCTCAAATGTAATTCTTGTCTAATTTGTGACATGATGTCATGACATGCTCCTGTCAGAGAAGGTGAGGATCCTGGATTTGAAGTCTAGAAGCTCGATTTTAAGTGTTAATTTTGTTATTCACTGATTGACCTTGTTGATGTTGTTGAACCGTGTCTATGTCTGTCTGATGGACTGTTACATCGTCAACTCAAGTGCTTGCGTCATTCGTTTATCTACTGGGCCAGACCATTGATCAAGGAGAACTGTAGCACTAACCAGCCATTGGTGTTTACATCATTAAATGATACATGCTTAAATAAATAAATGGAGGAATGAGTAGATGAATTGGCAATGAACCGGATCTATTATACAGCACAGATACACCAAGTTGATCGGATTGATCAGACTCAAAAGGGAATCCATCCTCTTCTGGATGACATTGGAAAGCAGGATTATGAATCCTAAACTGGTGTACTGGTGTAGACGAGTAAAGAAAAGCAGTAATCAGTGTCTTGAAAGGATATTCAATATGAGCAGATTGGTGAATGAGGTTCTAACAGGATTGTGAGCATGATTATATTTCTGATTTAGGATCTTCAGCAGTTCTTGGGTACAAATCTGCATTATCCAGGTGAAGCAAAGGTAAGACGTAAGAATAAACCAGTTTTGGGAAGTGGAAATTTTTCAGGTATCCATGTGGGACCTTCAGCAGCAGCAACTTTACCCCATGCATCTGTGCAAAGGGACCATTTTCTAGAACCATGAGAAGCACAAAACAACACCTGCACCTGGGGGGTTTAAAAAAAAAACAGTGCTGACTTTCTGGTCACCTTGTTGATCCAACTACGTGTACTGTTAGAGAATGAAGCATTTCCTTTTTTTAATAAATAGAACTAAATTGAAGCTGGCAAATTATACCTAAGAAGAGAAGAGCTGCAATCAGTAATTGCATACTGATCTTCCTGATCTTCGACGTTTACTCTCTTCTTCTTGCCATCAGTTTCTCTCCTTCCAATTATCTCCTTCAGTCCCTCGGTGAATCCCTCATCTTCCTTGTGTCAGAGCAATGGGAGGGGCTGAATGAGTGAGTGACAGGTCTGACAAGGGAGAGGCTCAGATCCAGTCTGTTTACAACACTCAGCAATCTCTTGGTCTGTTAATACTGCAGAGCACTAGCATAGATCCATCTCTCTCTCTCTCTCTCTCTCTCACTGTGTTCCTTATCTTCGTTCCTCACTCTTCCCTTCTGTGTATTCTCCATCAATCTTCTCTATCTCTCTGAAAGGGAAGAGCAGGTGTAGTCCTCTCTCTCTCTCTCTCTCTCTCTCTCTCTCCGATCCTCCTCTGCTTCTCTCTCTCTCCCTCTCCCGGCATCAGTAGCAGCTGCTGTATGCTAGACAGGAGATCGGGGTCTGTTTGCGATGACATGGTCTCAGTCCTGGGACAGAGAGACACAAACAAATAATTAAGAAGCCTCACATTCGGACTGGATGGCAATGTCGGATAAAGAGACTATGAGAAACACCTGAGCTCAGGGAATTTTTTTCTCTCCTCCATCTCTCATTTCTCTCTTTAGTGTCTGTCTCTATAGCACCCTCCCTTCCCCCTTCTGCTTCTCTCCCTCCCTCATGCTGCGTTCTCCCTCCCTCCCTCTCTCTCTCTCTCTCTCTCTCTCTCTCTCTCCCTCTTTTCCTCAGTGGCGGAATGTAGCGGAGGACTGAGTGTGCGCTCGTTCACTCCGTGCTGCATGAACGGCAGCGGGACGCGACTCAGATGCTGCTCAAGCAGGAGAACGGATTTATCCTCCCTGTGGATTTGATTGCATGCTAAACGCTGACCTTTACTGGCTTTGTGGTCTTCTCCTGCTTGTTCTGTGGCTGTTGAATTTGTTATTTTGACTCCAGTGTGTGGCACAGATTTGGGTTGCTTTCTCCTTCTATACAGATGGTATCTGTAGGAGGTTCAGCCCTGGGAGGGGGTGCTGGGAATTGCGGCTGCTTGCTGGAGGGTCTGACTCTATGGGATATGCAGAGCTGAGTCAGCAAGTGCTAACAGGAGCCTAACAGGAGTCACAGAACAAGACAATGACCAAGCTGGGAGAAACAACAGAAAACCAGTGAGTGCTTCTGGAAACCGGCTAGCCCCTCTGAGAAACATCTGAGAAACCATAAAATTGAGGAATTGTTTCTGGCAGGTCAGATTGGTACCTGATCGGAAAGACAGGATTTGAGGAGTGGTAACGCAAGAGTGTGCTGCTGCATCAGGCTGTGCCGAGTGCCTCCTCACAGACGCATCTTCTCTCTCTCTGCATTCCTCCCTTCTCGCTCCACCCCTCTGTCCGGCATCTCCCCTTTTTTCTTTGCCTATTCTGTTTGTCCTTGGAACCAGAGTCCTGTCTAAGCCCATCGACTCTCACCTGCTTCTGGAACAGGGCAAAAAGGATCGTCTCACATTGGATTCTGCTACCCCTGGTTTTTCGACCTCTGGAATTCTACTTTGTGTGTGTGTGTGTGTGTGTGTCTGTGTGTGTCTGTGTGTGAGAGCTCAAGTGTGTGTGTGATTGCATTTGCAGCATTGGGTGTCTGTGCTTTAATGAGTGATGGTTGTATGTTGTCGGTGAGTATTTGCATCTGACTGTGTGTTCTGCTGGGATTTCTTGATTTTTTTTTATCACCCCAATGTTCAATGCCATGAGCCATCCTTCTGTGATCCTCCTGTGCCTGCTGAGTGCCCGACCCTGGGGTTAACGTTCTCTAAACCCAGGGCAGGATGAGCGAGACTTCTGGAGCTGTGACCACCTCAGGGGTGGTGATCCTAGAGGAGCCTGAGGTTGGTGGGGCTTCTGGGGGACGTCAAGGTGGAGAGCGTGCTGGAGCTTTTAGGTGCGCCTTTTGGCCAAGACAGCAGACTTGGCTGTGTGTAGTTCCACTCCTTATTGGCTTTGTGGGTCTCGGCCTTAGCCTCATGCTGCTCAAATGGATCGTTGTGGGATCTGTGCAGGACTATGTACCCACAGACCTTGTAAATGCTAAGGGTATTGGCCAGGATCCCATTTTCCTATCCAAGCCAAGCGCTCTGCCCAAGGGCCCAGACAGCACCACCTCTTCCACCACCACCACCACCACTACCACCACTGTATCCTCGACCATCTCCACTATTACTACACCAGTGAGGGGCAAAACTCGTACAGCAGCACCTCCAAATGCCAACCCAAGGGATGGAGGTTCCTCTGGCAGCCAAGTGACCCAGAAGACCACCACCACTACAGCTTCTGGCACTGCCTCCCCTGGCCGGACATCCACCTCCAGCCCGTCTCCATCCAAACCAACTGTCCTTAATGACTCAACCCGTGAGCACTCAACCACAGAGAGGCCAGTCAACACTCCAGCTCGGACTCATGTCAGCCGCAAGACACGTGAGTCCTGTGATCTCTGAATGTTTGCTGCTGCTCTGGGCATAGTTGGGTTTGTTTTGTGCATTGTGAGTTTTGAGTAGTGGTTTATCTCAGGGGTCTCATTTTTATTTGGCTGCATAATGGAATGTCATTTTAAATCAATTCATTTCAAATGATTATCACCAGTAGCTGAGTGTAGCAGCATAAATAATTCTGTGCCCTTTATTTTAATATGGTGTACGGTCCAAATGATTTCATTGCTCAAACATGTTGTAAAAAAGAAAACCAGTCTCATATACATGTGTGTACAATGCAAAATCCCAGCCTGAAATTCCAGGACATTGAGGTCAAAGTGCATGTCAGCAATGTTTTGGCACCACTGGAGCAGAAACGGTTAAGGGGCTTGTTCAAGAGCCCAACTTTGAAGGCCTTGCGCTCCTGGGATTTCAACTCCTGGCATTGAGGTCACTAGCCCAGAGCCTTAACCACTGAGCTGCCACTACTCCATAACTTTATTCCATCTGTTATGAAAATCTTTAACATTAAAGACAGACTACTTCAGTTTTCATGAACATAATCTGCTCTTAGTTACAAGTGTTACCAACAGAATGGGAATTTTACTCAAGAAATTGAACATGATGTGCAGACAGAACATTCATGTATTTCACATTACACTTCCTCACACAGTGTAAACATGTTTTTTTGGGGGGATTGAATTGAGTTGGTGAAAGTTTGATCTAAATGTAGACATTTGGTTCCACTGGAAACTTTAGTAGCTTGAGCCAGAGCATGCTATATAGACATGTTTGGCCTAGATTTTACATAATTACAGCCAGAAGTTGGTTAACTCCAAATATAGACTACAACACATAGGTCTCTCTCTCTATCTTTCTCTCTTTCGCTGTGTAGACTGTGAATACCAAACATTTACTTTGGGTTTAATTGTATAAAAGCAATAGATCAGGACTTTCCTGGGTTCATTTCTGCTTTGTTTACTCATCACGGGAGAAGATGATAAAATTAATTACTCAGAAACCAGAATCCAGTTGTGATTAATGTGATAAGCTATTAAGTGAATCTTAATGAAAACATTATGTATATTTTGACTGATGATGGCACTTAGACTGTAAGAACTGTGTTTCAAATTCATTACATCTTTTTGACATGCAACGTGAAGGTTTTTCGAGAATGATATACATGTTCACAGTAATGCTACAGTGTGGTGGAGTGTTTTTGCTTCTCTGAGCTGAAAGTGTTTCAATCACACTATTTATGTGTAAATCTTTATAGACTGAACACGTGATCATCTTTGTATATGTATATGTATCTGCCTTTCGATACCAGATTGGTGCCAGATTGCTTTCACTCTTTGATGAGCATTGTGCACTAACAGACTGATGACATATTTATATAAATTTTAGCTACCAACAGTGATCTGTGGGGTCCAAGCACCATTTTCAAGTCCTTCCCCAGTGGCCATTTCTTGACAACTCTCATACCTCAATAACGAGATTGTAGATGAACATACTGGTCAAGTTTTGTGATGAAGGATCACTTCTGTGTCACATTCCTTCTGAATCTAGCTAATGGCAGTCATGCTTTTCAAATAATCAACTTATCCAAGCCAATAATAGACTAATAGGCTAACATTTCATGTAACATGAAAAATTTCAACTTGATCGAATATACGGTTTCAGAGAAACAGGTATTTGAATGTTAGAATTCCTGATTGAGATACGTACATCAAAATTGGTAGAATACCTCTAAGTCATGTATCATGCATGCCTGTCAAATTTGTTCTGTACAAGCAGAAGCATTGCAGAGATCTGGCCTGAGCTGTACGTGCTTCTCTTGCACAATTTTTGATGAAATCTTCCGAGACTCCCATAAACTGTCCGATCATGTAACCACTTGAATGCATCATTTCTTCCCTGATGACCACAAAATCACAGCCTGCCATTTTATAATGTAAGAGCATCTGGGGAAGCTGGCAAGAACTGTCATCCAATGTTGCTCAATCATGCAAATAACCTCATTTTTAAGGAGTATGCCAAATACCTGGTCTGTTATTTTAAAGAACAAAGAATTTAGATAACAGTAAATTTGCTGATGCCTTACAGGGACTGACATAACAATACCTAGGAGCACAGTGGCATACCTCACTAGTCATAGCTCACACCTATTTATCTGGATCATTGGATGTGCTACAGATGGCTTTGACATCAATCATCTCCTTTCACGTCTTTGCATATAGCTAACGCAAGACTGTGGGATGTGAAAGCTGAATTATAATGATACAGAGGCCTAACACTTGGATGTTATCACTCTCCTGATGCAGCTAAAAGGATCTCCTTTGGTGTTCAATCTTGAATATTTGATCTGAGTGTCTCACTCTGGCTGAGCGTGATTCACTGGCACTCTGTGAGATTACTTTACTCTGTCTGTGCTTGATCCAGATTAATTTACCATCACCCCTGAGATAGGGAGAAAATGCGGCAGTCCAATAAGGAATTTAATATACTGCCACGTTACTTTAGGCTTTATCAGGTGAAAAATTCAGGAGTCTACATTACAAACATTGTGGACTTCAAATGGAATAACGGTTTATACAATCTAAATATGATTTTTATCTTGACAAGGTATATCAGTAGTACCTGGCTGGTTCCTGTGCTTTGTTTACATCACATGTATATAATATAGCTGGAAGCCACAAACTTTGGGGTCCAAGCATCCTTTGCAAGTACTTGCAAGATTGATATCAGGTATGCTTTTCAATTAATCACGTCATCCAAGGCAAACCAATTATGAACATATCGAAAATTTCAGCTTGATTGGACAAGGATTCAGAGAAAGTTATTTAACTGTTATAGCATCCCCTTTTCAGATACATGCATCAAAATTGGTAGTCTACCTCATGGTCATACACTGTACATGCCTACCAAATTTGATATGAATAGGCAGAAGCATTGCAGAGACATGGACTGTTGACTTCAGGCTCATTTGCATGATTTGTTATTAAACTTGGAGTTTTAATAATAATAATAATAATAATAATAATAATAATAATAATGTGGTTTTATAATGTGTTTATAAGGCATTACTAGGTGTTTTCATAAAATGTGGCTTCTTGGTATATCTTGAACCATATGTGGGGAACAATCTGGCTTCTGAAGAGAATCCTCTGACACCCCTTTTCGACCAACAGGGAATGGGTTCTTGGACCAGTTCCAGTCAGGATTCTTTGAACCTTGGTGCCAGCTAGCGAATCAGCCCAGGTTTTCACCAGTTTTGAGCGGAACCGTTGTAATCAAGGATGCGTCATGAATGGGGGGTGCTGCACAATTCACAATGGGAGTAAACAGTAGTAGCAAGATGGCAGAGCGCATTGATTACCTGCAAGCTTTTGTTCTGTTATTGCAGATATTTGTTTTTGGTTCTTTTTTTCTGCAGATGTATCCTTTTCCATTGCTGCGCTCTGCTTCCTCTCCAAACTAATGACACACCCACTGATGTCGTCACGGTTCACGCTGGAAAAACCAGCTATATTTTGGATCCAGCTGGGAACCAAATTTTTAGGTTCCGAGCCAATTTATTTTTGGTTGAAATGCTCCAAACGGTTCATAATTTGGTGCGCGAACAAGAATGGAACCCGTTCCCTGTTGGTCAAAAAGGGGTATGAGAGAAGGATCAGGGAATGGAAAAAATATATATGAAGTAGGAAATAATATATATTTTTCCCCCTCAATTTTTTGTCCTTTTCTCCTCCAACATTTAAAGCTTTTTAAAAAAAATAATAATAATAATTTTTTAGCTGATTATTTTGAAAATTCTGCATTTTACAATTAATTTGTTTCTAATTAGCCCCTTTCAGCATTCAAGGCTGATTATTAAATAAGCTCTTAGGTTTTGCATTTTGTAACATTTAATGTACTTAATCATTTATTAACATGAATACAGCTACAATAGTCCTCACTTTTGGATCAAGCCCCCATGCACACTTTTTATAAATGGTTAGTACATGGCCTATAACGATTGTTTATTAACACTGTAAGAAAGGTATTAGGAATGGTTATGCAAACCGAATCAAATGCATCATTTGTACATGACCTAAAGCCTTTAGTTCAAGATCTAGAACTACTAATGGTTGATTATAATGAAATAGATGGAGCTAACATTAAACGTCCATAATTTAGTTTGTATATGAACATCTGTCTATTCCTTTACCCACTCAGAAAGTCGCTATAGTGAGCAACAATCTATTACTGTTAGAAATGTACTGCTGATATCACAGTATAAATACATCATTACCCAGCATCGCTGCGTTCCACAGGGATCCACGAGTATAACCTGGACTTCCACATGGTTCTTCCTGATTAATGGTGAAACTCCAGTTGGTAAACACCCACGCTGATAGCTCAGTATAAAATTCGAGTTTTCTAAGCACTTCAAACAGGACTTAAGGTCATGACAGATCTGCTTGCTTTTTTTCTTAGAAAATGTTTTTCTTGATCCATATGTTTATCTTTAGTCTTATTCACTTCCTTGGAAGAAACACAAACAGAAAACCATATGGGGAAAATGGTGGATTCATGAATTTAAGCATGCTGTATGTGTGTGTGTGTGTGTGTGTGTGTGTGTGTGTGTGTGTGTGTGTGTGAGA
>JAOTRR010000043.1:2448135-2464450 GCA_028570945.1 Gogo arcuatus | reverse complement strand
TAGATAGATAGATAGATAGATAGATAGATAGATAGATAGATAGATAGATAGAGTGATAGAGTGATAGAGTGATGGAGTGATAGTGATAGATATAGATAGTGACGGAGTGATAGTGACAGAATGATAAAGAGAGAAGGAATGAAAGAGAGGGGTTATACAGAGTTTAGACACAAATAAATTAAGAAAGAGTTGGGTAAGTTGAAGATATTAAGATAGACAGAAATAAGGAAATGAAGAGATAGACAGATGGGCAGATAAGGAGGGAGAGTGAAAGAGAGAAATGAAATAGTTAGAAATTAACACATAAATAAGGAGAGAGAGAGAGAAAAAGAGAGAGAGAGAGAAAGAGAGAGAGCTGTAGAAACTGCTGCAGTGACAGTTACAGAATGTTCATCACGCAGAGTCCACCATTCACTTCAATGGAAATGTTTTAATGAATTTTTCTTTTATATCTTAAAGTATAATGTGTAGAAAAATGAAGTAACATAGCATGTGTCATTTACAAGACTTACGCAACAGAGTTTGAACGAAGCTTCTACGTTAAGTGGTTCATGAGGAATTTATTCGCAGAACATCGGTGAGAACAAAAAAAGGGACTAATAAGAAGCCAAGGAAGAACAAGATAACGCTTTGCTTTGGAAGCCCTATAATGAGCACCTTAACACAAGCTTGGAACTACTGTCAGACCTGCTGTTATAGAAAATTAATCAGCACCTTCTGGCCAATCATCGTTATACTGATGTAGCTACTATTACATGTAGTAACTGCAAAAGTGTACGATCACTAGACTGTAAATATAAACTTTCAGTCGTGTATATCAAAAAAGGAGTCCATGTCAAATGAGCTATTTATAATTTGAGCTGGAAAAGTGGGCAGAGCTGAGAATCTAGAAACTCTTTTAAAATGTAAATAAAGGAGTTGCAAAACTAAAAAAGGAGTTCCCTCCATTATACTGTTCCTGGACATGATTTGCTCCATTAGAAGTAATGTGATGTCCATTTAGATCAAAATGTATTCAGAAAGAACCTGCATGGTTTAATGGTTTCTCCTCCTCCATGCCTCCTCCTGCAAGTGATGAGGGATTGCATAATTCGTCGAGGAGGCAGAGAAATACTAAGGCGACGAAGCTGTGACCTGACCTGACTCAATCCGAGTCAGTGAGAAAGGGACGTCATGTGAACTCCATTGATCAGAGCACTTATCCGATACGATCAGATAGAGAAGTGAATCTGGTTACCGTGTTAACCCAGAGAAGTGGGGATTGACTGAATCCGGCTGACGCTTTTCCTTTTCTTTTCCTTTTCAGAGATGAGTGCTACTTAATGGACATCGATTTTCCTCTTGTTTCATAACATAAGCTTGATGAGAATGATTGGATCCTCTTTCAATGGCTTCATCAATGTCAGTTACCGACCATCACCCATTAACCTTGCCTTAGCTTTTTTTAGAGCTAATGCTAATGCCACATGCCATGAGGAGTTATTTATTCTTCACTATCTGAATTTGTATTTCAACTGGTGATTTGTTTGCCCCACCCATGCTCGCTTCCATGTTCATTTTCCAAACGTCTGTCTCAACCAAACTCGGAGCACACCATGAGATCACATTTTCATGACAAGACGGTCTCAATAAAACTTAATGTCACCTTGATTTATCCTTATGAGATGTCCCCGGCGAGGGAAGAAGCCCTTAAATATTAATGACGAGAAAGAGAAACATATTCAATATGTAGAGGATGACTTGAATAATTGACGAAGGCAGGCGCTGACGAATTATCTGGGGGGAGGGTGTAAAATGTCTGTCTGATGTCCTTTCAACGCAGTGCGAAGGCAAAAAAGCAAGCTGAAAGAAGGAACTTTCCTTGTTGTAAGACGAGGAAACATCGTTGGCCACTCGAAAGCGCATTTCTCTTCAGGAATCCCATCGAAGAAAGAAAGAACCGTTTCCCAGAGCTCTCCGAAGTTGGAATGATGAAAGGTTACAAAGTGGCTTAACACTAGCTCCGTTTCTTCTGGTCAGAGGAGCTTTGATAAAGAATTCGGTTTTAATTAATGAAGATTTGTGTGTGAGAGTGCGGTAAAGTGCTCGGGATGAGCTCTGGGGACTTTCGAACTGCTGCTTTTTATTGAAATTTTCATACTGAGAGATTAGAGTGGGGTTTTTTCCAACCTCATTTTCAACTCCATGCTACCAAATTACTTTCTAATATCCTTCTTTCAAAGAATTGCTGTGATAATTAAAGCTTGTTATTGTCGTAGTCAAGTTTAATGAGTCTGAGTGGTCAGTAAAAGGTGTCATCTTGGCAGAAATAATGGTTGTAATGTCATTCAGATAGAACAAGCGGTTTGTAAAATGCATGACTTCTTTTTTTCCCTCTTTCATCTTCTTTCTGATGCTTGTTGGCTAAATACAACTTTCTTGCATCTTAACAGCCATTTTGATAAATGAAACACTTCTGTTTGTGTTTGTGAAGTAACAAATGTGTTTCTCGGGAGCCCGAATTAATGGTGGCCCTGTTAAAGACACAAGGATAGAAGATGCATGTGCTGTTTAAAATAAAACAACGAGCAATTTATTTGTTACGCTCAAGGCAACCAGAAGCGGATGAAGCTTTGTCTTCATTAGTGCAGGTTTCATTTCGGTTACAGCAACCAGGCATCAAGATCAATCATATCGAAGATTATTATAGGCACCGTTTTATAATAGAGATTTCATTCGTTTCAATAATGCACAGGCGCTCACTTATGATATCCCCTTTACCCAACTTTCAATTTACTTCAACCAGGAAATGACGGATGACGCTTCATTTTGCAGGACGTCTCGTACCTCGGTTCTGTTGCATGTTGCATGTCACAGGCATAACGTGTAATCGAGGTGGTCACCAAATCTTAATCTTTATGGATTAGCATTAAATTCGATTGCATTCTACATCTAAAGTGAACATTAATCCGGGAAATGATCCCAGAGTGCCACTGCCTTTCGACAAGCCACTTCCGAGCCGTTTAACATCCGAGCACGAACAAACACCAGGCCTATTTTTATTTTATGGTGCTTGGGGCGTATTATGATGTAGCGATAGAAAAAGAGCTATAAACTTCACCGAGTCGTTTCACTGGAGCTCAGCCAATCAGAGCTCAGTGGCAGAAGCTTCAGTCAACCGATAAATGTTACCAAGCCTGGAATAAGGAATGAGTGCAATGATGGATGGCTCAAGAAATGCTTTTTTTGGCATCAAAATCAGATTATTTCCTGGTAATAAATCTTGTAAAGAGGATTATTTGGAGGCTAATTTCTTTCTAGCCCAGACTGTAGATTTGAGGTTCACTGACGCATCTGGAACACGGCATCACCAGTGATGTGTCGTGATCGAGGTGATTACAGTATTAACTCCATTTTTTTTCCCTGAAAATACCTTTGAATGAGAAACTAATACTGTAGCCGCATGAAGCCAGGAGAGAATTATGGATTTAATGGACGCTCTATCTGTATCTTGTAACAATGCAGCTTGTTCCAGCTATACGCAAACCAAGCGAAAACACCCCACAGCAAGTAAAAAAAAAAAACAAGCAAAAAAAACCAAACGCCCTTAATATTTGTTGACGTTCTGGATGATCGTGTGTTTTCATTAAGTCGGCTTCTGAAGCCATGCTGTGCTTAAGCGTCGATGTCGAAACGATGACAAGCTGCCCACGTACATTCCAGTTCCTGTTCCACTTAGCATCAAACAATCACTGATGATTATTTACAAGCTGTATTATGTTATTTTTTTAATTAAGTTGGCTTCCTGCAATTAGCTTCGACCAGAAATCAAATTCTGCATGCTCGGATAGTTTGCTCTCTGCTACAAGATTGTGGATGGTTTAATGAAGTAATATGTAGGCGCAACACATTAAATCTGGATTTAAACTGCACACGGATTTGATTGAGGTCGAGATAGCAGTGCTATCTAAAGGATAAACACGAGCAGCTCTGAGGCTGAGATAATGATTCTGGATTCCTGCCACTCAGCGAATCACGTTTAATGAACGAGCTCTGATTAGTCATGAGTAGCATTTTTCTGAGCACTCGTCAGGTGGAGGTGCTGCATCACATTCTCTCTTTGTCCTCTTCTCACCTCTGAGAAGCAAACAGGCCATATGCTGTACCGTGTCTTTGTTTTTTTTTTTTTTTGTTTTTTTAACAAGACTTCCTTTGATTCCTCTTTCAATTTATTTGGCTTTAAAAGGACATATGGTCATTCCTGTATTCTGTAACTCATAGCGACGATTAAACTAACAGACCGTTTCACGATCTGGGGTAACACTGCAGGTTCGAGACTCGGCTGCTCTTCCTTTTTGGATGAGGACATAAGCTGGAGTGTTTGTTTTCCACATTTCTCACTTGAGTGTTTTTCCAGGCTTTTGCATAGTTATTTAGCGTCGCCTTTCGACTGTCATCCTCTTCTTGGAGCACTCGAATTCAACAGGTTTTGAAATTGGATTGTGTTTTTTTTTTAAAACAGCTCGTTCACCTAATCTTTGAAAATGAGAAAACAATTGACATGCATGGAAGTAAATAAACCATAACTGTGGACGTCGTGGATACAACTTGTGCTATATAAGTTGTTCTTGTTTCAGTTTTATAGTTCGTCACTTCTGGGAAAACGTCCAAAACGTTTCTGATGATTCATATCTAGGCAAAACTTCATAATTATCCAATTAAACGCTCTCTGGTATGAAATACTGTAGGTCACGCCCCAAGAGGTATGTCTTATATATTACTTATTACTACAGTAATAATGTTCGCAGCAAAAGGTGTGTTTTTGGCTGTCTTCCCTCACATTATTTACTTTACCACTCATCCCTTGGTTGGAGTTTATTCATTGTAAATAAGGAGGAATTTAACAGGCTCCATTTTCGGAGATGTTTTACCAACTTGATGCTGGAATATGTCGCTTCTTCAGACTGAGCAGGAACGCCATACCATCACGGCTCTCGTTAAACTGTCCATATTTAGCCATATCGCCAAGTTGTCCAGTTTGTTTAGATTTTGTGGTGGTGTGGTGTATCTTGAACGCTATTGGCTGTTGCATAAGTCCGTCACTCTGATCTTCCTGTTTCACACGGAACCACGTCAACATGCGGAATTCACTTGAAATTAGTAAGGAGCATAATCTCCTCTGGTTTCATGATCCATGGTGAAAAATTGACTTGCATAAATCATAAATAAACATCTCCTTCCAAAATCCTCATCATATTAATGATTATTCTTGTTTTTTCGGTAAATAGCAGGCATTGAAGATATTGAGGACCTGCCATACAAGGAATCATTATCAACTTTCTATAGATTACAAGCACATTTTATAGTGAGTTATAAATATGGGACTCTTTTTCCCTCTCTCTTCTTGTCGTCGTATCCTCTCACGCTTATCGCCAGAGCAGATCTGTCACAGGGACACTGAACCCGAGGACGTGGCATCACACCGTGACAGCGGCCGTTCAACGGCCTCACGGCTCAGATGGCAGATTAAAAGCGGGAGGACACGCACACACAGAAACTGCCCTCCGAGTGAGGCTGATCAGTGGTTTAGCTAGCTGCTCTCAGTAGGCTGTCTGGTGTCTATATGTGATGAGTGTGGTGTGTTCCTGCTGAGAGATGGGATTGAGAGCCTGTCAGCGTGTGAGCTTTCACTTCTCAGATACAGCCATCTGGGTTCAGGGTGAATCTGCTGGGGTTTCCATCGAGTTTGAGTTTGTGCTAAAAGGAAAACTCCACCTTGAAACACATTAAATATGTTTATATTGAAATATATTTGATGTATTCAGCGATTTTGGTGCTATTTGGTTCAGTTTGTGATGCCCAGCCAATTGAAGCTTGAATTAAAATGTGTGTGTGTGAATTAAGATGTATGAAGCTAACGACTAAACTAAACTAAACTAAAAATGTATATTTACTACAATACTTCGCAGTTGTCGTTATCCATCATCAACATACAAGTACAAACATTCCATGGTCTGGAAATCTAATCATCCTAAAACTCTTAGTGATGAGTTCTTATCAGAGACGTGCATACCGTACATTGAGGTTTCTTTTCTCCAAAAGTTTTCTCTGGAGTTTTTCTCGCAGCACTCCAGCACGGCAGTTTTAGCAATCCCGCAAATTAAGCTTGCTCCATCACAATACTCCAGCTCACTCATTCATTCACTCACTCACATCACTCATTTAGCTCACCAGTAATTTAGTGCTTTAATCTAAAATTATAGTGCAGGATCCTCCGCTTCCGCGGGCCTGTGGCTTTAATTATGTATCAAACACTGTCATCTAGATTCGATTAGCATTTGTGTTTTCTTCTCTCAGCCAGCAAACCAACAGGAAGAATGAATAACATGTCGCCTCAACTTGTCTGTGTGAGATGTGATGTTTTCATGCGTGAGTGATGTCAACCTGTTTCAAGGTTTTTAAAAAAAAGTTTTTGAAAGTTCTTCACCATGCAATTGTGTTCAATTCCTCTCATGGATGAATGATTTGAACAGTCAGTTGGACTATTACAACAGTAATAGTAATAGCAACAACAGTCACCGTAACAGTAACAACAGTCACAGTAATAATGTCAGTAACAGTAACAACAGTAACAGTGACATCAACAGTAACATCAGTAACAGTAGTAACAACAACAGTAACAGTAACAACTGTAATGATAACTGCAACTGTAATAACAGTAACAACAGTAACAGTAACTACAGTAACAGCAATAACAATAACTAATAATGGT
Source organism: Gogo arcuatus (assembly GCA_028570945.1). Lineage (NCBI taxonomy): Eukaryota > Metazoa > Chordata > Actinopteri > Siluriformes > Anchariidae > Gogo > Gogo arcuatus. The sequence continues at coordinate 2,457,699 of JAOTRR010000043.1, read as the reverse complement.
AACAACAGTAACAGTGATAACAGTAACAGTACCAACAGTAACAATAACAGCAACAACAGTAACAGCAATAACAATAACAAATAACAGTAACAACAACATCAGTAAGAGCAATAACAGTAATAACAGTAACAGTAATAACAATAGCAACAGTAATGATAACAGTAACCGCAATAACAGCAACAACAGCAACAGTAATTACAGTAACAGCAATAACAATAACTAATAACGGCAACAACAACAGTAACAGTGATAACAGTAACAACAATAACAGTAATAACAGTAACAACAGTACTGATAACAGTAACCGTAGTAACAGTAACAACAGTAACAGTAACAACAGTAACAGCAATAACTATAACTAATAACGGTAACAACAACAGTAACAGTAATAACAGTAACAACAGTAACAGTAATAACAGTACCAACAGTAACAACAACAGCAACAACAGTAACAGCAATAACAATAACTAATAACAGTAACAACAGTAACAACAACAGTAACAGTGATAACAGTAATAACAGTAGCAACAGCAGTAACAACAACAGTAACAGCAATAACAGTAACAACAGTAATAGTAACTACAGTGATGGTAGTAACAGTAAAAACAACAGTAAGAACAGTAACAGTAATAAGAGTAACAACAGTAACAGCAACAACAGTCCATTGCCCTGATAAAATATACATCTGTACTCAAACCCACAACCTCCAAAAAGAATCCCCAAATCATAAAAACAATAACCAATGCAGAAAAGGCTTATCGACTGAGTAAATAGAAATGAAGTATATGCATGTTCACCAAAATATGCTCTTATATTGTAACCTGGGTGTTAATTGGCGACATTACTAGGATGCATGATGTCCAGATTTGTGGACATCACATGGTCCATGTTCCGTGGACCCTGGTTATGAACCATGGTCACATGGTTCATAAATTACTGCTCTCACACACAACAATATTTGAAAAACATTACAATTACATGGTTCCTTAGATGTTATTTTCTTGTGATTGTATTTTATTTACCTGCCAGGGTCTCTTCCAGTACAAGGATAGAACAGAAATCCCTGGAGTCATTAGTGATTCTGAATTGGAGTCGCCATCTTTGGTTGCGCTTTCAGGTGATGATCGATGCTGTTTTTGACATATGTCCACTAAAGCATCCACTAGCATGCAACTTTGACATTAAAACCCATGTCTATACAAAACAATGACTTTTAAATAGCTGTCTACTGTAGTGACCGTGACGCATGAACGGGTTAAAAAGAAGAAATTATCATGATGATATTAGTGATGTAACCAGATATAAATATCCGGATCATTCAGATTGAACAGATCCAGCTTTCTAAATGGATACAGATACAAATAGAAAGAGCACTGTCTTTTTGTTTTTGTTTTTAAGTTCATTAGAGAATATTGTAGGACTATTACTAAGACCTATTATAAACTGGAGTGATGTAGCTGAGGTCGAGGAACTGGCAGAGCCTGAATTCACACAGGTCCAGTTTAGGCCACGCCCACTTTACTTTCATACCCAAATCCAGATACAGATATTTGGAACAGTAAACAGATACTAATAGTGATGTTGCTTTAAACCACTAAATGACGTTGTACTACAATGACATAAACTGCACCCTAGACTCCGCCTAAGAAGTTTTAGTAGATCACGGTGATGTCGAAGGAAATGGACTGTTCCTCAAATCTGACACTAAAAGAGCGAGTGAGTGGCAGAAGCTGGAGGGTGAATCATTAAGAGTTGAGTTCATTTCCATCTCTGACTGTCAGGTCCTGAATCACAGCGCTCCATGGTGAAGAATTCAGATACAATTCATCTGTGAATTTGTGAAAAGTAATAAGGTGAATATCGATAAGAAGTAGATAAATGAGAAGAATCAACATAAATAAGGGTTCTTTGGATGGTTCTTTGCTTTTAAAAAACTTGGAAAAGCTTCTGCTGTAAAGTTCTAGACAGAACCTTCAAGGGTTCACTCAACTGAAAACCCATGAGGGTTTTTTATATAATCGTGCAGGACTTCTCGAGCTTTGAGTTAACCTTTGGGTTTTGACAAGGAGCTCAGTGTTTGTGGAAAACTGTATCTTAAAAGATCTTCCTGATCTGTAGTTAGTTACACTGAGGATGACTTGGTAAGAAAAGTTACAAAGGTTAAGTTTGGAAATAAAAATCGAAAGATATCCAACCACAGCATCCCTGTTCATTGAAATCTGGTTACTTACGTTATGTAAAAGGTTATAATTCAGAAGTGTGCACTCTTCTTCTCTTTTGTTTCTTTTTATATAGGCTTTTACCTTTAGTATTTATCAGAAATTCATCAAATGTCATTACAGAATTCAAGACAGATTATTGTCACTTCTGAATCTTCAACCTGCATGTAGCTAAACAGTTTCTGAGGGTTGCGATGTCCAAAGATCCTGGTGGTGCAGGAGGTTTTATCATCCGTGTCACCTTTTGGTTAACAATGACAACCAAATATTATACCTGAATTTGTTCGATAGATTTTTTTTTGCACATAATTTCATCGCTGAAATCGACCTTCTGAGTGAAGTTTGACATTTTGAGAACATTTTTGGGTTTTTGTTAAATAAGATCTGAAATGTTTCAGACACTGTGTTGAAGTCTACTTTGAAAAATAATAATATAATAAATAAATAAATCAAGAATAAGGTTACCCAAGTTTTAACAGAACTAGTCAGGGATTAAATCAGTGCTTCAGTATTTAACTCCCCACTTGACCACCAATGGATCATACTTGAAAAAAGTTACGCGAGCTCATAAAGTCATGAAATGTCCTGAGAAATGGCAGGCGGTGAAGAGTATGTCAATAAGGTTGGGTTAAAAGCATGCTTGTAGCATGCTTTTTTTTTTAAATGCTAGATTAGCTTACACCAAACCACATGGCGAGGCAACCCCAAAATGTATAGAGCCATCTTAACTCGCATTGTTATGCAAATTCTATAGCGATAAGAATCAATAGCTTTCTTTTAAGCAGGTGGAATAGGGGAACACATCTTCCTTCCCTCCAACTGAGAGTCTTAGTGTTTCAGTAGCAGCACAATCAATATCCTTCCCTCCTGGATGGATGCAGCAGCTAAAAGGAAAATGGGCTCTTATGCTGATGGAACAGCAACATCTGTGTCTTATCCTTATCTTGGTGACAGCTGGGAGGGCTGGGAGACTTCAAAAAAAAGAGAGAGAGACAGAAAGAGAGAGAGAGAGAGATCTTTTATTTATGAAGACAAATGCCAGCAGTCCGGCACAGTGAGTCCTGATGGCAGATGTCAGTGAGACGGGTACCAAGGAGCAGCATCCTCTCTGCTGGAGACGGCTTCTCATTGCCAGGCTACAACCCACGCACGAAATTAAGCCACAGGCTAGACATCAATGCTGTGATCACCACCACTTACAGGACCTCACCTCCTACCTTGCGTTTGTGCATCCGTCTCTTTCTCTCGCTCTAGCGATCTTACTTCATTTTGCATCTAATGCTTGTTTCTTTATATCTTTATATACTACAGCACTGCTTAGTTCTCAAATCTAATTGGTCAAAAGGTGTGTTATAATAGCAATTCTGACAGTCCTGCAGCTGCAAGGCAAATCAAAGGTCAATAGGACGACTTCTGTTTATTTGCTAATGCCTAATTCACAGGGACTTGCATGGCGGACGCTCCACATAATCCAAGTCTGATAATAAACAGCGTTTTCGTTTGACAAAGAAAAATGTACAATCATTGACATGGCAAAGTGTTCTAACATTTAAGGGGACGTTTTAACATTTAAGGAAGGAGTTTCCAGTGCCAGTGCTTTGGAATAGAAGGAAAGCTGTAACTCATCATAGGACAGTGTTCAGGACTTTTCATGTTTTGCTAACAAGCTGCATTTCTCTTGTTAATATGAAGCGAAAGTGCAGGAGTGATGGTTTCCAGCTGCAATAATGAAAGAGGTGATAAGAGGTGCTGAGAATAACTTGTATTGTGAAAGTTCAGTATTATTAAATGTAACTATAAACAGATAAAAAGTATGATGTACCATAATAATTGGCAAATTGCTGTGGTGTAAAAGCAATAAAACACTTCTTCAAGACGTGCTGTTTTAGGAAAATAATTTCAAAGACACCGATTATTTTCCAATATCATTTTTCCAAGACCTGCTATGTTAGATTGGAACAGGTTTTGTCTTTCCTCTAAGAGGAAAAGCGAAGCGTACATGTACAAGTGCCCATGAAAAACATCTGAGCCACTTTTTCCCTTTAATTTCTCAATATTTTTCAAAAAAGGAAAACATCTCATGGTTGAGAGCTCCGTACACATTTGGGACGCCTCCTATCCTGTAAACAGGTGCGAGTGAGTGAGTGAGTGAGTGAGTGAGGGGTCCTTGGGGAACTGAAATCACCTTTTTTCTTTCAAAGTTCCAACTTTTCAGAGTTCTCTCTTCGCACTTTTTGTATTCCACTTCGATGTGACCTGAAGAGAATGTTAAGGTTAAGGGCACATGAGAGACAGAGCCGAGATCTCCATGGAGATGAAGCCGATGTGAAACCGATGCGCTGGCTTCTACAGGTCACTGGAAGTCCTATCACCCTCATTAGTGTGCCGAGACCCCTCACATAGCCAGTTTCACACACCCATTAACCTGTGTAGAGACAGAGGCATCCCCACTCCCGTGTACTCACCTCGCTCTGAGCCCTTAACCAACTTGAGAAAATTCATCTGGGGGGAGTGAGGGAGGGTGATGTATGATCTGGAAAGTACACTGGTTCATTGAAAAAGGAGTGTGTGTGTGTGCCTGCGTGTGCCTGGCCTTAAGTGAGGGAATAAAGTGCATCAGCAGTGAGTTAGGAATGATTTATACCTATACTCAGTTGGAAAATGAGTAATGAAGCTTTCTGGGTTGCATGACCATTCATTTGAACAGGTGTGTGTTGGGCGTGTGGACGGGTTCAAAAACCCATTTCATAAACACGTGCACAGGTGTGCATGCATGTGCAATATGATATTTCATAAATCTTAGCAATGCTTTTAACATCAGAAAGTTTGTCTTATGAGAAAACCCCGTGATGTCACTTTTTTTGCTTCAGTTGCTGTAGATCCTTGCGATCACAAGGTAACTATTGTAATGACAATATTTAACTTTATACAAGAAAATGTCAAGGTAGTATGAGTGACAGTGACATTGTAGTCATTTCATTAGCCTCACAGTTGATTCAGTTCAACTGTTAACATTATCACCCACACGTACGTACTAGTCAGGGTGCGTAAACTCAGTGGAACACAAGGACAATGCTTAATCAAAACAAAAAATGTGTGTGGATCCAAACCAGAAAGTTTTACAAGATACACAGAAAGGAGAAGACTAGAAACTGTGAATTGGATTCACATTACCAAAGCATGATAAGATTTCATGATGAAATAATGAAAAGACACAATAGGGCAGAAATAACCACATGAATCAAGGTGAGACACGGAACAGGTGAACACATTAGGGTAACAAACAGGATGGAAACCAAAATGAAAGCACATGAAGTGAACTGAAAACAAAACTGGACATGCACATACACATACACACCTCAGGCTGATGGGGGGGGCAATTTGTGAATGTGATTTTTGTGTGAAAAATTGCAAAAATAATAACAAAGTAGTTTGGGAGCAATTATTCTCTTATCACAACAGCTCAGTCAATAGTGATGGCTGTTTTATTCACATGCTCGTTCGAATACGTTATCACTTCTATAGTAACAGTGCATTCGGAGAAACTAGAAGTTAATGTGATGTAATTGAAAATGAAGGCACGTCGCTGAGCAGATGTTAGTGTGGGCAGGAGATGAAGTAAGTTAGAGTATTTAGTTCACTACATGGCCTAAAGGTTAGAGAAGCAGCTTTGGGACCAAAAGGCTGCTGGTTTGATTCCCTGGACCAGCTGAAGTGCCCTTGAGCAATGCACTTCACCCCCAACTGCTTCCTGGGCTGCCTGCTACTGTGGGTATGGCAGGGTCCTGTTGTATGTCATTCTGGATAAGAGCGTCTGCTAAATGCTTGTAATCTACATTAGCCTGAAAGATAACAAAGCAAACATTGGTTATGGATATACATTTGGGGTCAGGAGAATGCTATTGTATTTTGCACCGAACTCTGGGAAAAGTGCTTGCCAAATACAGTATGTGCATTTGAATGAATTGTGACCTTTATGGTGTATAGACGGGACAACTTAATTAAATCTGGTTATTGCTGTAATGTCTGAGAGAAAAGCAGCTATCTTTCTAAATCATGTGTAATTGTTTGTTTGAAGAATTGATGAAGTCATTTCAGGCTTCCTGCAGTCGAGTCGAGTGACATTGAGCAAGCTTTGGTATAGCTATAATCAGCGGCGTGGACACTGGCCGTTTGTCCTCAGTGAAGTGGAATTAACCTGTCTGGCTGAGGAGGACAGTAATAGAGAGAGAGAGAGAGAGAGAGAGAGAGAGGCTCTCAGGCAGTAGGATGCACCTCTATCACCGTGACTGTGCAACTGAAATGGCCTTGTGTCTGCAGCAGACTCAGTGTGTGTGTGTGTGTGTATACGTGTGTGTGTACGTGTGTGTACGTAGGTGTGTGTACGTGTGTGTGGTGTACAGTGGAAGGCCACACAATGATGGGTGGATGTAGAGGATGGCAGAACTCTCCCTGTGGCCAAGCTTTGCCGGTAATGGTTTGAAACATGATATCAAGCCTGCTGCAGGAAATGGAGGAATAAGCAGACTTGGACTTTAATGCTGACAGAATCAAACGTGCCGCGAGCCGTGTGTGTGTGTGTGTGTTTATGCAGCTGCTGCACTCCACACACACATACACACACATACAGCGAGCCACAGTGTCAGGAAGCGATGCCTTTTAATCCTGTTGGCTTGTTCGGAGTCTGTGTTTGTGTTTAGATTTTGGCTCGAATGATCAGTGACTCGAATGATCCTGACCTTTGCAATTAGATAAATGAGATGAGACCTCATGAATATGCATGAAGTGAAAACGACAGCTCATTTGCATAATCACTCATCAGGTGTGACATTCAGTGTGTTCTGTAATCAACAGAGTGGATGACGGGCTTAATAAAAGTAAATGAGATATATACTGTATAATACTTCGGTGTGTGTGTGTGTGTGTGTGTAAAAGTAAGTGACAATTTTACAGGAATCCCATGAACGTAAGAACATGCTCAGAAAAGCAGCTGTGTGTGTATGAGTGTGTGTGTAAGAGGATCGTAAAAGCCAGCCGAAGAGACAATAGTGGGATCATTAGCATTTGTCTGTGATGAAACCAAACACTCATTCGGGATTAATGAATCCATTATACTCTCTCAGCAAACGTAATGACTAGGCGAAGCATGTTGATGATTGCCTGCATGTTTGTATACACTCATGCTTGAACGTATACGGATACCACTTATTTGAATATCGTGACCGAATAAAAAAGGCTATGTGATATTATTTGAAATTAAGTGAACGAGCATTTTGTATAAGTATTCAATAAAGAAGTCGATTTTATACCAGCATACCACCTGGGTAGCAGGATAAACAAATCCCAAATGCTCGTATATTAATATTATGAAGGCATTTGTCTTTGATCCTTATACCATGGAGTCTTATCGTAGGCATATGGAACACACGCTCATTGAAAAACAGACAGAAAACATATTTCATGTTTCATTCAACCATTGTGCTCCTTCTCAACCACTACAGATGATCTGTTCTGGATTGAACACCAATGCAGGTTGAAATAAATTAACCTTAATGCAAGCAAAATCTAGGGGCGTGTCACTCTATGTAATCACCTGACTGGACTCTCAGTGAGAGGCTGCAGGAATATACAGTCTGGGCTAGAAAGAAATCAGCCTCAGCCTCAGTCATTATTTATTTTTAGAATTTTGGATCAAAATCCAAAATAGTGCATGCGAATCCAACAATGCGCTAATGAGTAGCTAGTTATCAAAATGTTTGAAAATGCTAGCGAGCAGATGTTTGATACTTTGCCCAAACAAAGCTAACCTAGCAGTTAGCAGCATTAGCATGACACAGTTTGTCTGATTCAGTGTCATCTCAATAAACCCAAACTGACAGTTTAACAAATTTCAGCCTGACAGCTAAGCTAATAAAACTACATTTGTACTAGCTAAGGGTTTTTTTCTTGCTAGTCTACTAGCGACACGCTTGAGGATTAGATGTTTGTTGATGTATTTTTTTTCCTGATCTTGTATCTCTGCTAATAAAAGTTTCTGTATGCTAATAAATAGTTTTCTGTGCTAGCTTGCAAGCTGCACTGTTGATCATCCTTAGCTGCAAGTATCCTTTATTCATACCGGTTTTCAGACAAGACAAACCGGATCTCTTGCTGATTTTGGAATGAGATTTTAATTTTGTACCTGCTCATGGTTACCTACACCTTGGTATAGTGATAATTATGAGAGTTATTATAATGACGGCTATATGCTTTAATTGTTGCTTGGTTCTTTTTGCTTAATTTAATACTGTAGAGGTAGGAAGCTTATTCGATGATGTACTAGAAACATGATCTGGGTTATACTCCATGAAATATTCATCCCTTCCCAGTCCTAGTTACAAATGTGATTTGTTCAGCTGTGTGTGTGTGTGTGTGTGTGTGTGTTCATGGTTAATGTCTTCATCCGGAAAGACAGAGCTACATGTGGCTGGTTGGAACAGAGATACAGATGCTAGCCTGATTGAAAGATGTCTCATCAGAGCTCGGTCTGACTCCAGTCTTCAGAGACATTATTACAGAAAGAGGGATTGATAGAGAGATGGTGAGAGAGAAGGAAATAAGGTCTATAACTACTGTCTCATCCACTCTGCCACCTTGAGAATAACTGCACAAATATTACCATTTTTCGAGCTGGTACACCAATAAATGTGTTCGTAATTCATTCGTCTGAGCATTTGCGCAGTAAAAATGTGGTCTTTTCAATATCCAGCCAGTTTGGAAATACATTTGTATTCTAGACGAGCTCCTGGGTTTGTGTAAATTTATGGATAAGGAGAACAATCAATAAGAACCTCAGCTTCAAATCGTATAATTGGCAGATTACCACAGTTTTATATCTAGATTTCGCTATCAACTTTAAATCACTTCAAATTCTGACGTCAAAACGCAAGCATTTCTTTTTAACGAAATGAAGGAAAAGAATCCAAGTGAACACAAATAAGACTAGCCTTTCATTTAGGTCAAACGTAATGGCACCCTATATACAGGGTGGGGGGAAAGGTGTTAGTGAGAGTCTATGGTATTTGGTAGCGTGGAATGGCTGAGCTATGCTACTGGTTTTAGTGCACGCCACATTTAGCAGGTGCTCTTTCGTCTGTTATCACTTGTATTATAACAGCTATGAAGTTGGATCCTCACCAGCCTCTCTCTTTCTTGAAGTTAATAAGGCTTGTGATGTTGTGATGTGAGAAAACACCAAGCCCTCTGGCCATGTCGGAACAGCTCAGTTGGAAATTAAACATCTGTAATGAGAACACAAGTGCAAACAAGAATGCGTGTGTTTCTGTAATCTGACACATATATATGT
>JAOTRR010000043.1:2432413-2447480 GCA_028570945.1 Gogo arcuatus | reverse complement strand
TATTTATATAATTAAATATATACAATTCATCTAATAGATGAGTGGCCTTGAAACAAAACTAAAAACATTATCTTAAGTGTCATTGTTTCATGCTTCAGCTTTCATTGCTTCAGCCCCAGATGTGGGGCTGATGTCTCATTGTCCAATTACTCAGACTGCAATACAGACATTTTGGTTCTTCCACTGCCACAGACTGGACAGCTCCCTCTGCTCATCCAGCTACAACCTCCGTTATTATGTGGTTAATGATGCCATGGCCATTTTCTGAGTTTCTATTTCGTAAGTGACCCTGTCTGGGTCTGAAATATCATATGTGGCTTTCCGGGTATTGTGGTGGTTAAATATATTCAGAGGAGTGTTAAAAACCTTTATACCACAGCACTGTTGAGTTCTCGAATCTGATTGGTTAGAAGGTGTTGATTAATTTTCTGTAACAGCATCTCTGACAGTAGTTCTGGTTGATTATAATTTTTTAATAATAATTTAAAACATTCTGCAGTGTTTCTCTGTTGGTTAATGATGAACAGATTGATGTCTATTCATTTGTTCTGTTTCAGGTATAGGTTCAGGTTTGCTTGTAGGTATAAAGGAGGTGAGTCAGCACCCTGAACCCGAGGTAGGAGGGTTTGTTATTCCTTGCAATGCTCCACTGATGCTGTGTGAGAGAGAGGGAGTGGAGCAGAGGGAGAGAGAGAGAGAGAGTAATTCTTCTTTATGCATGTGACTGCCTTGTGTTTTCCAGATATCCTTGATCTGTGAAAATTCACTCAGCTCAGAGACAGTCAGAATAAACACCACTAATTTTTGCCTGAAATACCCAAAATTTGGTCATATATTCCCGTCAACAGTACTTAAGCATACTGTTGATTTCCTAGGCTTTCTCACTTGCATAAACCGAGCATCGGCAGATAGTCAGCTGCTTGAAGCATTAGCGTACTGTGGAACACAAAATGGCTGCCGTGATTTGAGAGTCTCTGTCTGCATGTGTGTCTCTCCCTAGTCTAATCTGTAGTCTCCATCAAGCTGACCCTGTCTGAGTCTGCTTGTTATATCTTCATAACTGACTGGCTCTCCTGGTCCTCAAAAAGAACAGAGCTGTAGCAGACCTCTGGTTTGTCTTCACCTCCAGTAACTGTATTATGAATAGGTGTTTGGTGCCAAAAATCCTGGTTTGTCTCTAACATCTGGTGGCTGCTTTAGCTTTCTTAGCTCATTTACCTTAAAGATGACACTTAAGATATCTGTCTTAGCAATTATATCCCCTTCAAGTCCTATCATAGATATTGCTATATAACGCTAGTCTATGCCCTGAGGCTGAATGTCCAGAACCCATTCGGTCTACATTCTTCACTCACTCTCAGAACATACCCTTCCTATTTTTGTTACTGTATTTTCTTAATAATGTGACTTAAAACTGAATAATAAGGCAGGCATATCCATTTCTTCATCTCTAACTCCTTCTGACTCTCCACTGAAGTCCCAGTGTGGGTTTGAAGTACTGCTTATAGACCTCACTGGTTTTTCATGCTCTCTGGTCAAAGACATCAAGACTTAAAGGTGTGCTGCCGTATTACTATGACACATTAATGTATCAGATGTATACCTTTTCTGTTGTTGGGGTGTGAAAATGGGCATTTTTAGCAGCACTTTGGCATGCCACAGTCAGCCCTGATTCATCAATTCAAATTAGAGTAGATAGTGGAAAGGCTGGTTTTGAGGTAGATACCATTGAGAGACAATTGCAGTGCAGAAGGTGTAGATTTGGTTGTCGCTGGAAAGATTTTGATACTGTTGATCTGATGGTCTATGGAGAAGGCTTGGATGGTGCTGAGAAAATATATCAGGAGCAGGTAGAGATCGTTCAGGACATATACAAAAGAAGCAGATTTGGAAAGAGTTGGGCTGATGTACTAAAAGGAGTAGGCTAAGTTGTTTGGCGGATACAGTAAGGTCAGGTTTTCTGACTGGTCAACTCAAGTAGGGCCATGTGTATGGCAGATACATTAAAGACAGGTTTGGATGATTGCAAATTTGATTATGATTGACCAGATACAGTAGAGGCAGGTTTTTGTTATTTGGGACAGTTGGGATGGCACCAAACAGTTACACTAAGGCCAGTAGGAGTAGGTATAGTTCTTGAGCAAGTATGACATGGGGAGTTTGATTGTTGAACAGATTCAATGGAGGTATGTTTCATTGCTGCTTAGATACAGTAAAAGTAATTTTGGTTTTTGGACAGGTAAAGAAAGGGTAGGTTTGGTTTAGTAGGTGTAATTTGACTGATCGACAGATAAAGTCGAGGCAGGTTTGGTTGTTGGGCAGATGGAGTAGGAGGAGGTTTGGTTGTTGGGGAAAATATAATGGGGATAGGAGTGGTTCACTGTTGGATGGATATAGTAAGGGTAGGTTTGTTTGTTGGGTAGATATAATAGGGATCAGTTTGGCTGTTGGCCAGATAAAAAGGAGGTACATTTTAGTTTTTGACAAATATAGTAGATGTGGGTCTAGTAGTTGGGCAGATAAGACAGAGGTATGTTTGTTTGTTGGATAGATGGATATTTGTTGGAAAGATATAGTAAGGGTAAGTTTGGTTGTTGGAAATAGTCAGGATAATTTGGGTGTTGGGCAGTGACAATACAGGTAGGTTTGGCTGTTGGGCAGATATACACTTTATGGCCAAAAGTTTGTCAACACCTGTCCACCACACCCACATGTGCTTTTTGAACATTCCATTCCAGATTATTCCCTCATTTACAGTTATAATAAATGCCACTGTTCTGGGAAAGTTTCCAATAGATTTTGGAGCATGGCTATGAGGTTTTGCCCTGTCAGCATTAGTGAGGTCAGGCACTGGTGTCAAGTGAGGAGGCCTGGGATGCAGTCTATGTTCCAATTCATCCCAAAGTTGTTCAGTAGGGTTGAGGTCAGGGCTTTGCACAGGCCATTCAAGTTCTTCCACTCCACTCCAACAGGTTTGGGCCCCTTAGTTCCAGTGAAGGGAAATTGTAATGCTACAGCATACAAATACATCCTATTCAATTGAGTGCTTCCAAATTTTGGCAGCAATTTGGGGAAGACCCAAATATGGGTGTGATATTCAGGTGTCTAAAATGTTTTGCCATGTACTGTAGTAAGGGTAGTTCTGGTTACTGGGCAGATATAATGGGGGTAGGTTTTGTTATTGGGTAGATACTGCCACTGTATACATGAGCAGCACTTTAGCATGATGCTGAGTAGATACAGTGGGGCAGATTTGATAATCAGGGAGATGAATTAGGTGTAGATTTGATAGTTGAGCAGATGCAGTAGGGGCATGTTCTGTTTGTGATAAATGACACAGCAGGTTTGATGGTGTTGGGCATATGCAGAAGGGGACAGGTTAGGAGACAGTGTAACCAGCAATGCATTTCAAGTAATTGCAAAGTCATTTTTGAGTTGACCCCTTGGTCTTCCCACAGATTTCAGCTCAGCCAGACTCCCACTGCTCTTATGATAAGGTTAATGAAATGCTCTGACCTGAACAGCTTAGTGGTTCTTTTCTCAGTGAGTTTTCCATTTGCTCACTTTTGTTATAATATCCTTTTTATATGTGTCCTGACTGTAAATGTCACGAGTCATTTTCCTGTTCAGGAGTTTACCTGCCATATCATTGTGGTCTTGGGTGTACGATATGTTACCTGTATGTGCTTGTTAGCATTCTGTGCAGGTGGATGATGCAAAACTATCAACATCCTTCTTAGGCACATAAAACATTAATATGCACCAGTATATATATTTGTGCATATGCGCTTTTATGCCTGCAGTTACTTCCATTGTACTGTGTAGGGATATTCTACAGTTGTAATTCTCTGGTAAGACTCTGAATTTGATGCTGTTTGGCATTTTGATGTATTTTGAGGTTCTCTAGCATTTTGGTTCACATTCATCACTTCCTGTCCTTCTTTCCACTGGGATGCATAGCACACAAATCTCCCAGAAAGCGCCCCCAGAACCTAGGAGGAGTGGAAGCCCACATCCATGAGTAGAGATTTATGTGTTATGGATGCTCAAACTTGCCTATGTTAAAATCACACCCTTTCATTCAAGTAAGGAGGAAGGAAACATTTTGTGGATATAATGTCATACATAAGTCCAATGAAATAAACTGGTGAATGGGGTGGGATTTAGTGTTCCAGCTATTTCTCTTTTGCATCAACTCAGTGTGAAACTGCAGTGCATTAAGATGTCAGTGAGGATCTCAGGACAATAGTAGGTGGTTAGCTTAGCTCAAGGTATTTCAATGTGCAGGGTAAGCGTGGTGGCTGGATTTATACTGTGTAGACTGCTCTGGCTAAAGAAGTCAGTAATATGTCTACTAATGCCTGACAACCTACTGAACACTTCTGAGATGGTTGTATTCAGTTCCTGGAAACAAGTTAGTATTATAACCTTCTGGAACAAAAATGTCAGTGTAGTCGATAATTATTCAAATAAAGTGTGTAGAGTAGATGTAGACAGTAATTGAGCATGTGGGGATGGACAATATAACAAAAATATCAATCTGTACTTTAAAAAACATCTTTATGATGCAGAATGTACTGTATACTGTATAACAATATATACTTTTACCGAGGTTTTGCTTCCAAAGAGACCTCAAGGGCCAGTATAGTTTCAGAAATTTCTGAAAATCTAATTAAACAATTGGTACAAAAATCATATGAAACTACAAGGGCACTCAGAGAGCGCAGACCTCCCCTAAGGACAATAGTCAACTTCTGTGATATGCAAATTTGCAACCGCAACCACTTTATATATCTGGATGATTCATACTTACTGGCAGTGATTCCACAGCCTGTTTATTTCACATTAAGACATATTTTGAAACCACTGTCCCCCAGTGCTCCATGATGACTGCTTTCTGTATTACGTTTGAGCAACTAGCCTACATGTGCATCCCAGAGGATTGCTGATACCCGTGAATGTGGATTGTCATATGGAGTGATTGTATTCCTACATTGGCTGTGTTGTTTGTCACCTAATGAACTTGACTGCCATCTACTTGATTTTAAGATGTGTGGCATTGTTGAGCGCAGACTTCTGCCAAGGCCAAATGCCATATCTTGCGGATCAGCCCCATGACTTGGATCTGCTCCAAAATTTAATAGGTTCTTCCTTGGCCCATGCTACATCGTTCCACCAAGTTTCATGGAAATCGGGTTGGTAGGTTTTACGCAATCTTGCTTGAAGGCAGACAAATGCAGACAGATGAACAAACCACACCGAAAACATAACCTGCATGCTGGAGGTAATAAAAAGACAAAGGAGAAATGCACAATCAAATAAACCAAATACACTTGAATCATAGGAAAATGTTAGCATGAGTGGCAGGGCTAGATGTTTGTGACCTAATTTGGAAGAAACTTTTTGCATTATTTTGCTTTATTGATAGGTAAAGCACACTGATGTTGTCTAATTGCATTCATCTACTGTATATAAGTGCAGAACTGCATACCGTGCAACACTGCACCCTTTTACATCATTCCCTAATGCAAACCATCTGTTTTCTTATTCTGGTGTCTGAGATGCATTGCACAAAATGCGGGATTACATGGCTATTTTTTCCTCCCATCAGAATGATCATGCTAGTTTTTTGGTTAATATAAAACATCAGCACAAGTTGACGTTTGAGTATATGCATGGTGTTTCAGAGGCATCCTGTTCCATTTGCTTTGTCAGGGTGTGTATCTTTCCTTCCAGGATGATCTGATGTGTATACATGATGGATGGTGCAATGTATAAAAGATACATTTAAAGCAGCTATCGATTCATACAGTACAATTTAGAGCTGGCTCAGTGCTGTGCAATCTGATGCTCTGCAGGACGATACGATGAGATTCAGTATTATTATAGCAGGTAGACTGTAATACCAAATGGTTTGAAGAACGCAAGACCACGCCTCTTCCTTCATTGAGACTACCAGCAATGTTAAGAGAATAAAACAAACATGCAGTGAGAATGGAAAGTGATTTGATAACAGTTCTAAATAATAGCATCCTGCTTATAGTAAAGCAAGTGCATGTACAGGATCTTGATTCAGTCATTATTGCCTGGTCATCATCTGACCAATCCATGGATGTCAGTGTAATTTGCCATTTGACAAAACTGCATGATTTTCAAGAGGTTTTTTTATTGGGATGATTCCTTCATTTTCAGGAAGCCCTTTATCCTGATGCAGGTTCCAGTGGAACCGGAAACTATCCTTGGTTCAGCTCTAGGAGTTAACAACATAGTGGAATTTTTGTTGTTGTTCTTTTCCCCTCATGTCTAGATTTTCACTTTGAGATCCCTCTCAATGGCAGCCATTATAATAATGGTTCTTAGGGAGGCCCCATATCACACCGTACTGTACAAGTACAGACCATACTGACAGTAACTACATTTTTATGGGGGGGGGGGGGATAATAACTTGGGAGCAGCAGGGTCATTGGCACTTGTGGCAGAGATGTGCTAGTCTCCAGCATTCATTTAAAAAAAAGGAATAAGATAAAAAAATCCACTAAAATGTGACACAAATGGCAAATTTCCAGCAGCATTTGCGTCACGCATGATTGCATAGTAATTAGTGCATACTCTATCACTTTCTAGGCTCGGCACAGAAAGGCGACTAATCTGGACTGTGGTTATCTCATGAGCTTTAACTGTGATTAACCATGCCATTTACAACATGCAAAAAAAAAAACATCGTGCACCGCCCTAATTTGAATCCTTGTTCAGGTGTGCTTATGTATCACGATGTAGGAGATCCCTTTTTTAGAACCACTTCTGGGAGACTTGCTTAAAAAAAACAAAAAACAAAAAAAAAACCACGTCACTTTACAGGTCATTCTCAAGGCCCCAAGACAATGGAGAACTTTAAAATTAAGCAAAGTCTCTGCAGGGGATGTCTGGGTGGTGTTTCCGAAAGAAAGTAGGACGCTGTAAATATAAAATCTCTGTTAGACTTCCAAGCCTTATTTTTTTGCTTCCCAGACAAGGGCAGCATGTAGTACACAAACACACACACACACACACACACACACACACACACACACACACACACACAAGACAGCTGTGCTCTTTTGCTTGTAGAGTTTCTGTTTGAAAGAATCATCTTTCCACCTTTGTTTTTTTTTTTTTTTGTCTCCGTGGTTAGGAACAGTCATTGTTCTGTATGTTGTATGTGTGTATGTGATTCTGTGTATAATGTAGGGTCTGGGAAACTTGGAAACAACATCGAGTTAGATGACGACGGTCACGGAAATAAGAAAGATTATATAGCTTGAAATTACAGCTTTTCCACCTGCAAGTCTTGTAACTATGCATACACTAATTCCGAAGTATATACAGGTGATTCCATATCTGCTTGGATTCCAACAACCAAAATTTAAACAAAAAAAATTCTATCTGTTGGATAATTTGTGTATAAAGTGGCTTCCTGATATTGACTGCTTACAAGGAAATCCAGGTCACGGCACCACAGTACCCGCGTTACAGCACCAAGTTGTTCAAAATTGACTAAACGAGTCAGTATCCGGCAGACTGCTGCATGCACATGACTGTGCCACATGCTGTTCGTTTGTAACAGGAACAGTCTCAGAACTTTTTGAGTGCACCTCGTATGTAATAGAAGAAGAATGGAGGGAGTGGAGATCAAGGATGGAGGCCTGTTGCCACCTGTGTTTGTGAGTGCTCTCACCTCTGACCTTGGTGACACGCACTATCAAAACACAAGAAAGGAGAAATGTAGAATCTTCAGCCACAGCCTACAAACCTGTCAAGAAGAATATGAAATATTATTAAAAATTCTTTCTGGAGTTCCTGAGTTCTTAATCAACCTGAGCCATAAATATGTAGAACAGAAGACACCTAAAGTCCATGATAAACATTTAATGAACACAGACCCAATAAATAATCATAGCAGCTGAGCAGATATTTCTTTCATCTCTGACTTGCTCAGGTGGATCTTCCTCCTGAACATATCGCACAAGCCAGATCAAGAGTCAGCTTACTGGAAAGGATCTTGTGCTGAAGGACATACTCACTGATGATGCTTCAATGGGACCAGATGTTTCCAGTCAATTTCTTCTCTTGTAATTTGTTGCAGTGCCATTTGGCGGGTCGCATGTCATTTTGTTCAGACATTAGTGAACTGATAAACTGTGATGCTTGTTGTTTGATGGATGCAGAACTTTGAGTAGGACCTTTGATTATGTAAGGGCAGTGGGCTGTGACTTTATTACCACTATATTGTGTAAAGAAATGTGCTGTAGGCTATTAGAAGTCTATACATCAGTGAGTGAAGCTACGTCTATTAAAAAAGCCTCCATGAGTGAAGTATTTGGACACGTTTACTCTACTGACTTTACTCACTCTACGTTCACACTAGCTAGTAACAAAGTGATATGTGACCGTTCATTTTCTATGCAGTATGTGCACCTATGTACCTATGCATCCATGTACATCAGCCAATATATCCATCAAATGGAATAACTGGGATTTCAATTTATAATGTCATAGGCTATATCTATATATTGCTATCATATACTCCAAGTAATAAGACAAACTCCAAGCGATAAGAACAACTTGGTGTGAATGATTATTGGTGTGGTCAAGCCAGAGCTCCAGAAGGAATGAATAATAGTGAAATAAACAGGAAGTGTACTTTGGCATCTGGTCAGAGTGTCTGCAATTAATTCAGCAACTGGAGGATCCATCTGCAGTGAAGCGAAGAAGGAAAGCGAGAAAGTGCAAAATGTTTTCCCAGAGCGACTTCATATCAGCGTATCTGACACTACATCACCAGGAGGGCCGTGTCCTTCAGTTACCTCCATGAAAAAAAGAGAAAGAGAGAGCGTGTGAGAGAGAGATTTGTATTTTTGCTCCATTCCATACAGGAAGTGATAATTTAACCCTGCTTGTTGGACTCTTGCCTGTCATAATAACAGGATGATCCAAGAAGACAGAACTGCGATAATGATGGTGTACGATCTACAATTATGGAAAATCTAATATGACAAAGCTGTTGTGAATGTAATTCTGTTGTTTTTGTTTAATATATAATTTGTTTAATATATAATTGTTGTTTTTGTTTAATTCTTCAGGAAATGAGAATGCTAAGTAATTCAAGGTTTATTTCCAAACGTTCGGCCTCTTGTGAGAGTTAAACATGGAGGATAAACAAGGCACTGTTCATATATTCATGATTATGTGGAGGATTTAATGATAATATGATGATGAGTGAAAGTTAAAAAAAAATTGCTACTTTTAAATATACTCATTATCAAAAAGTAAGCTTAATTAAAACATAACTTATCAAACACTTTGAAAAGATTTTCATTTTGCCATTTTTTCCCCTGAAACTATTATTCAAGCTCTTTAACTTTGCTACTTATATGCATGACTAACACTATGTAGTTTGCTAACGAATTATATAAATATATATGAATGAATTATATTGAATTATATATAGATAAAATATAATGTAAATATCAAATATTTCCCACTGGCTAGAATCTGACTTGCTGACTAGCCAATTTATGCTAGCACCTGGAATTGATGCTAGTCTAACCTGGCATTAGCAAAGAAACCAGGCTAACTTTGATAAATATAGCCTGTTAATGTTAGTACTTGAATCAGCATCTCAGATATTGAAATGTTTTCCATGTTCAAACATACACAGATGTATAAGTGTAAAGATCGGACCATTCGGAGCAAAAAAAGCACATTTTAAACTAATGTGTAAATAAATGAATATGCTAGCAAGGTGGTTTTCCCATAACAATGACCCTGAAAATGATCATTTGCAAATTAATGGTAGGCCTACGTCAGATTCTGAACAAAGCTGGACACACACATATCGTTCACAACATATCGTATCATAGCTACTTGATGATATAGTATCAAGTCGTATCAAATATCAAACTGTTGCTTTAAGAATCAAAATCGTATCTTATTGTGGAAGCCTGAGGTTTAAACCCATAATACTGTAGTTGTAGCATTAACTGCATTGTATAGTTGGAGAAAATCACACAGATGACAAATTAGCATGATTCATGGTTTGAACTTACATTAGCTACATTAGCCTCGTAGCTCTAGTGCAAAAAAAAAAAAGTAAACGGTAACTGTTGGTCAACTAGCGTGTCTTTTGGTGATGATCTACTGTACATTTGGAGGAAGTGATGCATTAATGATGCATTAATTCCAAATCAGGCTAGTGAGTTTTCTATTTCTGAGGTTTTACGTTTACATTTCTGGCATTTGACAGTTTTGCAGTCTGATTCATTTCTCGATATAGCCTTGCTCGGCTTGTCAGCGCAGGTATATTAACGGCAATGTACTCTTGTTCCTGGCTCACGGACATCATTGCTGCCTTGCCCTATTTTATTTCTGGAGTGCAGATTTTTTTAATGGCAGATGGAAGACTGACCTTTCAAGTAATTGGCTGGGAAATTTACAGAGATTGGATTATTCTTAGTATCCCAACCAATCTGTTCTCTCTTAACTAGAATCCTTCAGCTAGTGCAGGTTTTTAATGGAAAAAAATGAATTCATTTCTCAAATAAGAACACGGCATACTTTCACAATAATAATAATAAAAATATTGTTTACGAAGAGATCCCACTATTTACGACTCCAAGTAAGAGAAATTCTTGAAAAGAGAAAAAAAATTGGACTTAATAATAAAATATCCTTCAATCATAATAATGAAGTACCAGATGAAGGGAAAGGCATATTCAAAAATAAATAAATAAGTAAGTAAATAATTAAAATAATCAATAACATTGTGGTGTAATAAAGCAGAGGTCATGTTCCCATCCTGATGTTGATTATTTTCCAATAACGGCACCACCTGAAGTACTTTATGACTCACTTTTTTCTCTCAGTTGAAGGTCATAAGCCATGGAGGAAAAAAACAAAACAAAAAGAAGGTGGAAGGTTATGTGACATTAGCTCGTTCATTTGTCACATGTGCACAGAAATGTGAAGATAAATATGAAAAAACAAATCTTTTATCCAAAAAAAAGGCAGGGGGACGGTTTATTAGTGTTGGATGATGTCAATTAAAACTGTGTTTATAAAAAATCTGGTGCAGGGTGAATACTTGAGCAATGAACAAACGTCGGCCTTTTTGTGTAATTAGCCTAAAAATATTTAGCACCATCAAATATTCGACATATTGTGCAAAACAAATGGGAAACATCCCAATTAGGTTCGTTTCAGTTCCAAGAGGGATTGGAGATGGGGGGGGGTACTTATGCAAGGTATTCTTATCAGATATATTTATTATTCTAATAAATTGTAATTAAAGTCATGAAACCTTTATCTGACGAAGGTTGCTAACACTCTCCAGTAAGTCTGATTTGTTGTAACAAATAAGATTATGATGGCAGCCATCTTGGACACATGAAATCAGTTTTTTTTTTCTTTGGCATGGTTTCAGAGCTGTTGGTTTTGTAGCTATGCACTGCCTCGCAAACTTTGAACTTGAGAGAAAGCAGGAAAGTAATGTGGAATGGAATATTCTGAGGTCTGAGATGCTTTTCTGCTCAACATGGTTGTAAAGAGTGGTTATTTGAGTGAGTGTATACCTCCTGTCAGCACATCTGGCCATTCTCCTCTGACCTCTGGCCAAATCCCCGAACACGTCTCGGCTATATCGACTACTTTTTGCTGAAGAGGGAAATTACACGATTACATTTTTCCATTCCTGTTCGAATGCCATCTCCAGTAAGGAAGTGAAAATGGACGATCTGACTGATTGCTAGCACACCCGCTGTTAAACCCTGAATTTGAAAGAAATCCTTTTAAATTTCCTCACCTCATTAACCATCCATGAAGTGGTCTTTTTTATTTTTAACCAGTTCTTCTTTTTGATTCAATGACCCTTTGCAGCACAATATTTCCCTGAACATTGATGGGTAATTAGGTAATCATAGACAGAGCGCCAGTTTGACACCGAGTGCTCTGTATCTGAATCACGAGTATGCACGTTGATGAAATCAATTGCGGAGTGAGACGGCCTTGGGGCTGAACCACACGCGCTGTTTAATTTTCCACCCATTTTCTTCCTAATTACACCACCTTACTGTGTAATTCACCATAAGTTTCCTTGAGGTGAAAGATCGTATCTGATACCTCTGCTCGCTTTGGTTGCATCTGGGATGCAGCCAGCACGATCATGTGAGGGTTTATTAATTTTTTTTGTATCATTTGTTCTCGCTGATATCAAATCCATTTTAAGCATTGACGTACATTTAGCAACCGAAGCTTACTGTTTTATCATTTGAAAACGTAGTTGTCCTTTAACTCGAATAGAAAGTGGTCTCATCCATCACTAAAGATATATTAGTTCCCAGTAAGATCATTACATTTGCAGATGCACACTCATGAAGCTATTTTAGGAGCTGTTGGTGTCAGGATCGCACATAGAGTGTGCCGAAAAGTGTGAGGACGGGAGGAGATGAATAACATCAACAGCATCACAGCAGTGAAATGTCAAATGATTAAAAAAAAAACTGCAAACACCAGACTTCACATTTTAGACATTAAGAAATGTCTTTCATCTTCAGTTCAGCGCTTTATCCTGGTCAGGGTGGTGGAGGTGGATCCGGAGGCTGTCCCAGGAGCACTAGCCAAGAGGTGGGAATACGCTTGCACATTCACACCTTGGGACAATTTAGCATAGCCAATCCATCTACTGGAATGTTTTTGGGAAACTGGAGGAAACTGGAGAACAGGGAGGAAACCCATGTAGAAAGGACCTTGGACTTGTGCCACAAATTATGCCCAAGAAAGGAATAGTGACGTTGGTTGACCCAATATTTGGCTTTTTGGTTTCGCCTTGGATAAATCCATCTTTCCAGTAAGTCTGATTCTTATCAGACACTGGAAACTTTTTTTTTTTTGGTTATGGTTAGGGTTTAGCGTATCCTTCCTGTCAGCTTGAACCGGTCTGGCAAAAACTCCGAACATGTCTCTGCTGATCGACTACATTTGGCATGAGAAGGGAAATTGCATGATTTTTTTTTTTAACATTCCTGCGCGAATGCCATCTCCGGTAAGTAAGTGAAAATGCATCAGAGGTGCAGGAAATGGATATCGCAGCATATTACAGTTTCACGTCGAAAAGCTGTATTGATTGTTTGGCTGGAAAACCGAGATGAGTCGTGGCCGAGGTTGCTGGATGTGACAGTGAGCTGATTTATGAAATACAGCAAGAGATGCGAGATGCTTCCAGAGGTGTTTGCGAGGGTAAGAGAATATGAGGGAAGGGAAAAGAAACTGAAGCAGTATTTCCATTTTTTTCCCCAGCCGAAATAAGATTTCAGACTTGGAGCTTTATCTAAAAAAAAAGAAAAAAAAAAGTGGCTCTGTTTTAAGGAAGGAATAAAACCTTTGCAGGCATTCCGTTCTAGGAAAGTAATCAACAACTGGGCGGTGTGATGAACTGAAGTTACTTTAACGACACTGGATGTTTTATTCTTCGAGAGCACTTTGACAATGATTCTAATTTTTGAATTCGTGTTAAACAATGTTATATGTATTTTTTTTATCCATTTATAGTTACGTTTAATGTTGTGGAACGTCCACGAAACAGGTCATCGTTTATGTTAGCAGCTGGAATAAGCACATCTTGTCATGTTACCAAGAAACTGGAAACTCCTGTCCTGAATTATTGACACTGGAGACTCCTTCCGAAAATATTGATCTCAACAACGACACATGGTTTATAAATATGTTTGTCAGCAATACAAGTCCCTGAGGAAGCGGTTACTATAGAAATAGTAACATGTTGGGACTGTAGTGTCCCGGTGCAGGTTTTCTATATCAGTGGTGCTGTTAGAGAACATCAATCAGAATCAAGGATTCAACAGCGCTGTGGGATAAATTTATAATACATACTGAGGAAATAATTCAACTTAAAAACTTGCGATCACGGGCGGCGTGCAGTCCCATCCTCTTCTCTGGGAAGCGTGCTGCAATCAGCGACAGTTCTGACAAACCGCACGGCTTTATCACACGAGCTCGCCTGCAACAATCTGTGCGCAGCCTGAATCTGTCACTCTTCAGGCTGCCAGATCCTGCTTCACCCTACAGAGTCTGGAACATGTGTTTAAAGACACGGCTGCGCGCTTGGCTCCTGAATGGCGAATGTTTTAGCATTAAGTAAGCGAGGCCCGTGACAGTATGTGACGAGGGCTCCCTCTGTGTCTCCTGCTGTCCTCCGGCTGAGACACACAGAGGAACACTGAGTGACTGTGAGAAGCGTCGATAGAGAACACTGAGAGAGTGGTAATGAGCGAACGAGCCATGGATCGAGAATGACAAGTACGGCTGGAGAATTAGAGCTTTCGTTCTGACACAGGAGCATGTGGTCGGTTTGGCAGACGGCACCGTGCTCCTGTGCACAATTTGCATGATTTCTAGGAGTTATGGAATAATGAACCCTGACCACCATGACAGATAAAAAAATAATGATGATGATGATAATAATAATAATAAGAAGAAGAAGAACAACAACAACAACAACAATTACAGCTGATTCTTTTTACAGTTATTTAC
Source organism: Gogo arcuatus (assembly GCA_028570945.1). Taxonomy (NCBI): domain Eukaryota; kingdom Metazoa; phylum Chordata; class Actinopteri; order Siluriformes; family Anchariidae; genus Gogo; species Gogo arcuatus. The sequence goes on along the minus strand of JAOTRR010000043.1, from coordinate 2,432,900 downwards.
ATCTGGACCATGATTGGCTAAGAGAATGACTTTCTTATATGCTAAGTTAACATTAGCTCTGTGACTATGCGTCATTACGGTAACTTTGAAAAAGCCTTTGAAAGGTGGTGACGGATATGACTGGTGAGCAGGGTTCATGTTTAATGCTCTTTAATGATGAGAACAGATTAGATATTTGACCACGGAGTTGAAAGATGTTCTTTAGCATGATGTTATTTTGAAATCTAGGTTCTTTAAAATTGTTGTTGTGGTCAACGACAGTAATAAAATGATAGATCGCTAAAAAAACACACTCAGTATTGGGAGAGAGCGAGGGAGGGAGTGGCAGAGAGGAAGTGAGAGAGAGAGAGAGAGAGGGGAGGGGGAGAAAGAGAGGGAGGAAGCTAGGGAGAGGGAGGGGGAAGCGAGAGAGGGGGAGGGAGAGGGAGGAGGGAAGTGAGGGAGAGGGAGGGAGAGGGAGGAGGGAAGTGAGGGAGAGGGATGTGGA
>JAOTRR010000043.1:2396463-2413292 GCA_028570945.1 Gogo arcuatus | reverse complement strand
CTCTCTCTCTCTCTCTCTCTCTCTCTCTCTCTCTCTCTCTCTCTCTCTGTCTCAGCCTGCAGGGTTTGGTGCTGTTTGAAAATTGAGGCAGGCATTTTTGCCAGTTAGCACACACTACACTGATCTGCACCTCCAGGCACTTTGCATTCTCTCGGCACTGCGGTAGAGAGCAAAGCGAATCGTATTTCATCTGCGCCGCCCCGCCCGTGTCTGACAACGAGACTGTCACTTCTTTCTGTTCTCATGCATCATCTTGAATTTGGACTTGTTTGTGAGCAACAAGTACAGACCAAAATCTCACACCATGAATCATCACAGGACAAATGTGTGTTATTCTACTTAGACTTTACACGAATATGCTTGTTCATGGGTTGTGTTATTTTTATTTTTATTTTTTTTCCTTTTGGCTTGGCACCTTTATACTGTACATCTGAACATGCCTGACAGGTGGCGCTCCAAATTGAGGTTTAATTTTAGCAAGAAGTGAGTATTAGTTACTCCGGGAGGGGAAAAAATAAAGTTTTTATAAACCAAAGATTTGGAACTTGGGGCACATCAATAAGAGGAATAAATAATAAGGCTGCGCTGTTACTTTATTATTAAATAACAACAACAAAAACTTTATTTTTAAAGCTAGTACATTTAAAAAGTGTATTAAGATGCTCCTCAACCATAAACAGGTATTCAGTTTGTTAATTAATTAATAAATGCATTTATTTATTTATTTATTAATTCATCCATAGGGTCATTTATTATTATTATTATTATTATTATTATTATTATTATTATTATTAAGCTGAACGCATTTCAGTAATGCTGTTATGATATTTACGGCTGCGTTTTTCCGAGCTGCCCTTGGTAGAGACAGGGGATTGACTGATGTTCTCGCCCTTTACTTAACCCCACCTTTGTGTTTGGAGACAGCCGGATCTCAATTGCTTGGGTTCCACTTGGCCGTTGGTTATGTAAACACCATCCCCACTTTAATCTACTCTCCACCAAACAGGTGTTAACACAAAGCCTACGCCAATCTGGCTTGCCCAACATGGGCATGGTGTTGCCGTGTTTGAACAGCGCGAGCAGATGACTTCCACACACACCAGCTGCCATTTCTATTTAAGATGCCTTCCTGTCTTCTGCACACATCCTCTCTTTCCTGGTTTTGTGTATCTACAGAGACACCAAGTGGTCTCATTCCCAGAAATTAAGGACAGTAACTGCTCCCAAAGAGCTACGAGTGATTAGAGAAAATGACTCCAGAAGCCTGGCATGCTGATATTACCTCCAACCCGCATTCACCATCCAGGGTAAAATTGAGAATATGCTTATGACCATTTATGGATGGTTCATGTACTCATATAAAGATTTTGATTGGGGTGAGTCAGTTCTGGTGAAAATCACATCATTTGTGAGCTGACCTCAATATTTCGGAAACGTATCATTTCACAAATCATGCCATGGAGAAAATGAAGGTGGCAAACCAGATGCCTTTGTTCAGGTTTTTTTTTTGATACATTTGATTCCTAGTTCTTCATGTTTAGATCATATATGTGTCTCAAAGTGGCAATATCTACAAAATCTGGTTGACAAAATTAGCACTCTGTCATGCTAAAAAAGCAGCCAAGCTACTAATTAGCTAGCTAAATTTCAGTGAAGAACATTGAAACAGCTTGCTCGCTAGTCCTATACAAACAACAACAATCCAAAATTAACCCAAATAATCAAATGTAACTTTATACTTCCAATTTATTTACACTACTTACCAATTACAACGATTATAATAACAAGCTGTACGACTGTGTGAAACTGTGTGGCACTACTACAGACTTGGAGTCTGTCATAACCGGTGTTAATATGTTGACGTTTAAGATGGCAGCCATGTTGATTACAAAGCCCCGCCCCCTTTGAGAGGTCTTCCAATCATGATATGGAGAACGAGTAAGGAGCGCACTCTCCAATTTTTCTGTTCAAATCCTTCCTGTGACATGCTCATTGACTCGCAGTGAAGCCATGTGTCCAGCTGTCTACCGAAAACAGTTTACATGAAATGAGCAAACACAGTAGCATGACTTGATCTTTTGATTTGCTAAAATATTAAGTGATGTATATCTGTAGATCCACTCTGTAAGGGGCAAGATGTTGTCTGCATATGAGTCAAAGGAATCTATATGGATTAACCTGCCATGATTAACATGCCAATAGGATTTGAGAGATGATGCTATTGGAGAAGTCCAATTTCGCAACACATTATCATGATGACTCATGGGTATGTGCTTGAATCAGATGACCAGACATGATGAAGGACGCTCTTCATTCAGCAGTGCGGATGTGGGAGGTAACAAGCCAGTCCAGTGCTAACTGTTTAATCGCCTTCGCAGCTTATCTTAGAGACGAGGACGCCTCTGTCCTCCAAGATGGTATCTATGGAAACTGCCAAGTTGTGGGAGTGCAAATATTTCAGAACAAGTATGCTCTGTTCGAGTTCAAAGGAAAGCTTTTATTTTTCCAAAACATCTCACTTGGGTTTTAGAAGATACTATGATCAAGTTTTAGGAATGATGAAAGCATGTGAATGGATGAATTCAGTGACTACATAACAACATTTGCCTTTTGCAATTCACTGAGCTTTGATTTCAAAATTCTCCTTGGCGTTCTAACGGCAAGCACTTTGCTTACCGCACGTAATCCCACACACATTCAACGGCATCCTTGTGGAATATCAATTTGGAGCATGTTTTCAATCAAGGCTTTGACCTTTTTGTCCCAACTGAACTGAGAAGCACAAGGGTCCATTGACGCTGGCAGCTGCAGCCCGGACTACATTAGCAAGTGAAAAGCACTGATTTCCGCGACGCTATTAAAAAGAGCCTCTTCTCGGGAATTGGAAGTCATGGCTCGTCATTTCCACCTGGCAAAGCTTGGGCACAGCATGTCTCCTTGTACCAGTGGCTCGGTTAAGAATCCGCTCACGGCGTTTGATTGGAATTCTTGCTCACATTGCGGGACAACTAAAAAGCTTTGGGATTAGCAATGCCTGATTGTCTTCTCTCTTTCTTTGTGCAGATACAGTATTCCGCTCACGCACAAGTTGATTTGAAAACAAATAATTGCGCCCAGAGTGCAGGAAATGGCGACGGGCACTGAAGGCTGATTCAAAGTGAATTGCCTTCATTTTAACACTGACGCCACATTGCGCGTCGGAAAACAAACTTCTCCTGAGAGAGGAAATGAGAAAATCGTAATCAGCGATGGAGTGCTTAGGTAGATGATCAGTGGCTCGGATTAGGGTGCTTAGGAGAAATTAAACCTCTGGGATAACATCAGGAAGAAATATCTCCAGAGGAAATGCTTTAGTGGCACATGCTAACGTGTTGCTGAATACTGCTTCACTGGCTCAGTCTCAGGGTAACTGACTGTCTTAATATACTGGTTTTATATTCACTGAAGTCTTTTTGGAATGAATGAAGCTTTTTGGAATTACTTTCTAAGACGGATGGGGAAAAAAATGTGTGTTTTGGAAAACACTGATGTCACAGCACCAACATATACATGCTCATTGCGGGTTTTGTGCATGTTTATCATGGCTGCTGGCCAGGCTGCTAATCTTTGGTTTGACAACGTCCTGGTTTTGTTGAAGCCCCAGAATACGATGCATGCTCCTGAATCTACCACTCTGGCGCTACAAACCTCTGAGAGTGTGAACTGAGATTTTGGATCAAACTTGAGTGTAAACTTAAGCAGCAGCTCCACTTCATCATCACCTGACCAGGACAAAGCTGTTACTGAAGATGACCATGTTGGTGTTTTTCCACATTTCTCCTTCTCTGCTGCTCAATATGTAGCTCTTAACATTATTTTTGAGCTGTTTGACATATGTTCTGTCATACTATTACACACCTAATTGGCTGAACTGAGAGTTTTCAAGGTTTCGTTTTTTTTTTTCTTTTTGCGCTTTCGTGTTGACGGAGTTACTTTCAAAAAAACTAAAATGTTTCCATGTGCGTTCTTATAAATGGAGCCTGAGCAAGACTGTTGCTTCTTCACTGTTTGTTTGCTGACGCTCCGTGCTGTAAATAATGAATCCCTGGGATGGAACCTCACGTGTTTGACAAGGTCATGACCTGCAATGAGAGAACCGCTGGAGGTGAAACTGGCTTAAACATCTGAGCTACGCTACACCAGATAACAAAACATTCCAAAAACGTATTTCTGTGCTCTTTAAAGTGCTCACACCATGGGTCTGTTACCATAGAAGTCAACATGCTTGTTTAGAACATGTCTTTTCCAAGCTTGAGAATGTATCCTCCTGAGTATTTGTTTGCTGGATGGATTTGTGAGCTGATGCTTTTGGAGAAATGCCTGAATAAAACTTGCACTCGTACCACCCCTGGCTCCCGATTGGTATCTCTAGCCGTTATGGCTGCATGTGATATTTGCCTCCTTTATTCAATTTACATAAAAATGTTTCTGGGGCAGCTAGGCGGAAATTCCAGCACACTGATTCATTCCCAGTATACCTTTTTTTTTTATTTACCCAGTCCTCATCTTTTCAGAACAGAGCATCTTCATGCTTGGGCAATTTTAGCTGTTTATCAGACAGGACTGCAGTCTGCACAGTGCATCCACATGCTTATCTTCTCCCACATTCCTTGCGGGACAGAGGAATAGATTTGCAAACGACTCTAAAAGCAAGCTCTCATATTGCCTCCATGCCCTCGCCAACCTTGGCTGCTAAAACGCTGTTATGATTCTCATTAATGCTGATAAACAAACTGTCATGGGCAAGAGAACCTGGTTCTTGATGTTAAATTTTAATAGTATATTTTCCATACATTTTCTCATTTCTTTGACAATGATCCTTGTATTTTACTGGACCAGAATTGGACAAACGGAGGATATTTTGAATTTTTATTTTTACAGATTTTTTTTTAAAAAAGGTCAATTATTGATAATTATTGTAGGGTTTTTTTTAAAGGAAGCATGACCTCATAAATTTCCATTTTGGTGAAGAAAACATCCTGCTTTATACCCAGTTTCTTCCCCTTGCAAATCAGACAGATACTTTTTACAAAATAGCATCAAATTAAATAATGTTCTGCTTTAAATGTATTGTTTGAATATATTTACAATTATTGTTCCTCATGTACACTTGATCATCTCTGAAGAATTACAAAAAAAATAAATCTTACTGCCGATTAATTCGTCACGTACGAGAAAATAAATCTGGAATTCAATACAGGAAATAAATGTTTAATGTTTATTTAATTCAGTACTTGACTGAAGCGTACAGGTCAATATCTCGGTGTTGAATGTTGTGTAATTGTCATGTCGAAAACTGTACTTTTTTTAATAGAATTTTGATTTAATGGCAAATTTCAGCCCAAATTATGATGCCATTTAAGAAAAATGTCGATATATATGTCTATGGATGGCGGAATATTCCGTAAGAAGAAATATAAAGAATTTCAATAAAATAAAAAAATAAGTTGAAAAAAATAGATGAAATTAATTTTTTTTTTCTTGGAATTTCACACTTCCACAATATGTGATATTATAAAACTCTAAATAAAATGGCGTAAAGAATATGGTCATGTTATATTCCAGGATTTTTCTTTCCTCTAGTGAAATCCATTTACTTTCATTTTATTTTTTACCTATTCTACTTACTTTAATTCAGTTTTACTTTTTTCAATAATTTAATTCACATCTTACCATCACCATTTTCCACTCCAGTGCTATAATTATGTCCGTACTCCATATCGGAATATCATGATATCCTCCTTATCACAGTGGATGGTGTGAGACTGATGTTTTTTATTAGACAGCCGTGAGCTTCGGGCTTGACTATTGCCAACATGTAATACCATCTGGCTTTATTGTGGCCTCTTATCAGCTGGAGATCCTGTTCTTTTTTTTTTCTTTTTTTTTCCTGGGGTTCAGGCAGATTCAATAAGTGTCCTCCAAACTTTTTCTTCTTTTTTTTTTCCTTTCCCAAGCCCGTAATTGGTGATTATATTCCGAATTGCCATGCCTTGACTTATAAATAACTCATCTTGGAGAATATTCTGGATTCACCTTGACCGTAAACAGTGACGTTCAGATCATTGAGTGAGATGTTCAATATTGGGTTATGAGTCTTGGGGACCATTGTTCTGTCTTCTGTTCATAGTTTTCCCATGGCAGCCTTGTTGACTGTATCTGCAGCTCGTCACCAATTCCATCGAAGCTTTTATGCGTTTTATTGTCTCCTTGCTTCTTCTTGTCCTTCCTGATCTGAGTACCATATGCTGCGATAAATTTTAGATGCAAATCATGATAGGTTTCAAAGCCTGTCTTGTGTTGCTACAGGGTTTAATGTGCACCTGGGTGTCATTGAAGAGCGACGGCACCGAAGGCACCAAGTGCGGTGACTCATTCAATCTCGCCATAACTCCTTTAAGAAAAAAAAAGATTTGGCGTATGTGAATGAAGGAACGTATGTATGTGCATGTAAAATCCAAATGACAAAGAATCATTGAGCTATAAAAGCAATCTTGGCACATGCAAGCTTCATTTCTGAACCTGTCCTGCAAGTGAAGATGAAATTATTGTGCTGCTTTAATTAGAGCTGAGCACCCGCCTGAGCCACTATCCTAACTGTCATAGAGCTCAAAAACGATGATGGTAAAAGAATAGGTTGTGCTTGTTCCCCATCTCTTGCGAATTATAGGCTAAGGCTTGTCACATCCAGTTACTTGTGTTCTTAGTTGTCTTGATTAGTCTTCGACCATATTTCCTTTCTATATCTTCCTTTCTAATATCTACTATCCTTTTTCTTCATGGAAATTAAACCTGTATCATTTTCTTCTTGGATTGTTCACATAGAATCGCTTACAAGAAGTCACCGTCAAGTCTCATCTTCCAACTTGAGTCACCTTGAGAGAAATGTTCAGATTTTGCAACATGTCTGAGACCATTTTGGCTTCTGATACCAGTTTCTCCCTAATTTAGTCTTGGCCAAATCCCACCCACCAGCCAGCTCTTCCATACCATAAAACAGCTACCAACCAGGGAGAGTCAAGTCTAACATATGCTTCCTCTGAGACGTGTGAAACCAGCAACTGCTGCTCAAGTTGCGTCACAGGTCAGCGTAATACAATCAGAAGAAAGTGCTATCTGTCCTCTTCTGCATTCATGAGCTCAGCAATGCCTGCGATTGGCTGAGCTGTGATTGACAGGGAGATAGAGTATGGTATCCCACTCCCACACTGACAGCATGTCCAATTTTGCTCTCTTGGACATGGATAACTGTGGCATTGTCAGGATTCACGATCTCTTGTTGGTTTTCCAATGAGCTGTATAGAAGGAAGGTCTGCTCTAACATCACCTTAACCATCTGTAATCATAGTCTTATGATACATTTTGTCAAGATGGCCGACCGGGAGTTTCTTCTGCCTCTACACCTGTTTCTCCAACCCTCAGTGGAATAGGCATCTGTCCCTTCCTTCTCTTAACAGCACTCTGTAATCTCATTCTTTTTTGTTTTTTGTTGATGAGCCACTATTGAGTTGTGTTCCAAATCCAACGCCATAGTCGCCCACACAACAAATCTGATTCTCCAGCTGTCTATATGTGTCTCAGAGAGTAAACAAAGTGTAAATAGGGGGAGTATGTCGGTTTGACGAAAGTCCATCCTCCATTGGAGCTTTAGCAGACGCTCTCCTCAACAGTCATGTACGTTGGAAAATGTCTTTATTGAGATGTCAGTCACCAACCGAGTGTGTTAACTGGATGAGTAAAGGCTTCAATCTGATTAGCTGTAATTTTACAGTCACTTCTCTGAAAGGTTCGCATTACCTCGTGGCAGCTCTACTGGATAGATGGAGGAGCTGAAAAACACTCACTTAGAGCCACAGTCAGGTTGGTGAAGGGGACGTGGCCTCTGAAACTGTCAGTCAGGATGGAGGTGTAACATCTGCTTATTACAGTTACAGTGAACAAGGCAAAACCTCTGTGTATGTTAGGGCTAACGAAGAAGGCATAGCCTCTGGGTTTGTCAGTCCAATTAAAGGAGATGTGGCCTCTGTGTCAGCTCCAGCAAAAAAGGCTTCGACTGAAGCTCATGAATTACGGCTTGCTCTGTGTTTCAGTCCAGTTGAAGGAGGTGTGGCTTCTGTACCTGTCAGTTCCAATAAGAGAGGTGTGGCCTCTGCATCTGTCAGTTTTAAACACGTGGGTTCTTTAATTATGTCTCAGCGGAGAGGGTGTGGCCTATGAGCTTGTCAGTCCCAGTGAAGTAGGCGAGGCCTTTGTGTCTGTTATTCAGGGTGGAGGTGTGGCCTCTGTGATTGTGTCAGTCCCGGTAAAGGAGGTATGGCCTCAAGACCATTTATTCCCAGCGATGGAGGCGTGGCCCGTATCGATATCAGTTCCAGTGTGAGAGGCGTGGTCTCTGTATCTCGGACAGTCCATGACATTAATCAATTGATGCACAAAATTGCAGTGGTATAAGAGGAATAAAACACTTGTGTAGCAAAATAATAAACTTTAGGGTGCGAATAGTAATTCTGCTTCACGTTGGTGATTATTTTCCCATAATAGCATGCTCCCAAGTGTTTTATTTCTCACTTATTAAAACATTGTCTGCTTTTTAAATATACAGTATATTTCATACATACAGTATTATTGATTCACACTGATACTCAGAGATCAAGCTAACCTGAGCAAATTTCTGTGAGATGTAATATAAATAAAAGGCCACTATTATTTCTGCATTATATGATAAATAAATAACTTTAGAGGACCGAGAGTCTAATCTGGCTCTTCCATCCTGCTCGGACAGAGCCTGATGGCTATGCAAGTCCTGAGGCTTTTGTCTTGGACGAGGACGTGGCATTGTTTCTGCTGTGCTGATTGGTTCTTTTGGGGAGGTTTGTTGCTGTCACTCAAACAAATGGGTAATTCCCTGCAGATGGGGCTGATGGGTAATACAGGCCATCAGTGGTTCCAGGTAATGCCCTTGAACCTGCCAACAGCCTTAATGTGGAAAAGCTGTGGTATTGCACTGTGTATGTGTGTGCGTGCATGCATGTACATTATTGTACACAAGTATGTTTCTGCTCTACGATTATTTATTTATTTCATCATGTGTTGGGAATTCATGTCGAAGTGTGTGTTATTACCGACTATCTTGCGTATGGTCTTGCTCATAATCAGTGGACGCTAATTACATGTGAGTGCCATAATCCGTTGTAAATAACAGCATTATAGACAAGACACTGGGGCTATTTGAGTATGGGAGACTTTGAGACATGTTTAGGGTCAGTGGTCCAATCTTACCTCTCCTTCTCTATATCATCATTGCTTAATAGTACACACTCATCTCATATCTGTCACATAATCACCCTCACGGTGACCTCCATCCCACAGATCTATCAGGGTTTAATTCGTTTTCTGTCTAATCTGATTTAACTACCGCATTCATGAGGGGGGCACGCCGTAAAGATATTAGCCGTGTAATTTACAGCATCTCAAAGTGCCGATTGAGATCAAGGGTAGGTAGAGTGTTGAGTCCATATGGACGTCTCTGGATATTAGATTTCTGAGAAGGAACTGACAGGAGATGAATCCAGAGGAAGTCGTGGAACTTTTGAGCCTGACTCACATTGCTTTTCCAAATAATCTAGACAATTCAAATTCAAGACAATTCAAAAACAGTTCGGCTGGAAACATGACACGAGAGCAAATAGTGGGAATCTATTTGTGATTTGGATTCCCTATGGAGGTGTTAAATGACTGTCAAAGACCAGCATTCAAACCCTTTGTGCACTCTGTAGTCGCATAGCAATCATGGCATCTTTGTAGATTTTAAATAAAGTGTACAGCGTTTTGTGATTTCAATGGATGTCTATGGAGTTTAAGCTTCACTCATGTGCACAAGTGAAAAGAAAATGGAGGAAATGCAAAACAAGGGCAGCGTGGCTATCACGAATCCAGTCAGAGCCTGGTGATTTTAGCAGCACAACACTTCCTGGTCCTTTTGTTTTCACTTCCTGGCCCTGTCTCCACCCCTGTTTTGTGATTGTTCAGTTTTACCATTGCGTTAATCTGTTTTCATTTGATTAGTTTGTCTATTTAAACCATGCTGTGTATGTGTGTTATATTGTGCAAAGCCTTGTTCTATGTATGTGCATTTTTTTAGCCTTGTTTCATTCCTATGTTTATCCGCTTTTCTTAATTTGTCTATGATTATGGATTTCCCATTTTTAATGGTGCCTCCCTGTGTTCTGACCTATGTCTGGAATTATGATGACGATTATTGGCTTGCTCTTAATCAACGCCATGCTGATCCTACTTTACATGCATTACAGTGTCCTGTGAGCTTGAATATAACATGCCTCGTTAAATGCTTGTTAAAATGGAATGAAAGGAGGTCTTGATGCGACGTGATCTGGTTTGAATTGGCATTTAAACCCTCAAGCATTTGCTTTATGCCGTGTTGATGTATTTGCTAATATCCTTGCATGCATGACTGTGTATAAATTGTAATGGAGGTATGCTGGCACACACAGCAAATTTGTCATTTTGATCCTCACTCTCTCTTGGTACAGTAACAGCTCTTCCAGTTCCACCCTGCGTTTTGGTTTGACCTTTGAAGAAGATGCACTTAAATGTCAAGTATGTGTCAATTTCTAGATATCTCCACTGGTGAGTGTCTTATCAGGTCACAGGGCTTCCTCTCTCTCTCTCTCTCTCTCTCTCTCTCTCTCTCTTCTGTGGACTGCTGGTGACAAGGGGCCTAACCTTTTTACAGTGAATGCTTCATATCCATTTGTCACACTGTTAAACATACACGATCCCCTAACCTTTGGTCTTTATTCCACAAAAAAGAGCGAAACACTTTATCAAGCAATTCACACACCATATTGGATAGAAAAATTCAGATGGGTAAATCCCTCCGTGTACTTACCTTTAGTCTGGAAACACTGAACAAAATATTTGCTTTAAGCCTCAGAAATGGGACGTTCTTCTGGAAACTGCTGACAGATAGGATCTTAATAACCAAACCTGCAGAATACAAAGCTATCAATCCAGAGGAGAAGAATAACAATAGGACCCAAAGATACATCATCATCACTGGTCCCTGAAGCTTGTTCAGCATAATACCTGTATTGCGCACGACGTTACAGATCCTCTCTCACGGTGGTGGATTCTTCTGGTCTGACTTTGCAGCCAATCTGAAGCAGCCTTCAGGTAAGAACGAAGAGCATAATTCGATTGCTCAGAGGCTTTGATTTATTTTGCACTCAAGTTTAATGCATTACATTAATTATACTGTGGTATCAGGTAGCCTCAGAAATGCGATTAGGCCCATTACACATTCAGAGCTTTTTCTCACATTTAAGATGTGATGCAATATCATAATCAGCTTTAATGGACGCAAATCCCTTTTTCATCAAAGCCACCCCGACGGAGCACCTGTCAGAAATTTACAGTAGGGACGAAAGCCGCTTAAAGTTTCACAAGAAACAGTAATGAAGTATGTAATAGTACCATTTACACCACAGTGCTGTTGATTTCTTGATTCTGATTGGTCAGAAGGTGTTGACTGATTTTCTCTAACAGCAGCTCTTACAGCTGCAAGGTTTATATTAACAAGCTCATTCGAACACAGAGGTTCCCAAACTTTTCAGGCCATGTACCACGATGTGCCAAACCAAATTTCCCAAGTACCACTTCCCATTGCAGATACCAACAATGCAACAATGAAAGAGCCACCTCGCCTGGAAGTATGTTCTGTTCTAACACATTACTGTATATATTAACAACTTACACAGGGACTTGTATGGTGGATGGTCCATATGAACTGATTTTTAAAAAATAAAAAATATAAGTGTATAGTCATTGTCATTGTAGTAATTGCCATTGTAGTCATTGTAGTCATTGCCATTGTAGTCATTTGTAGTGATTGCCATTGGAGTCATTGGATTGCAGTCATTGTAGTCATTGCCATTGTAGTCATTGCATTGTAGTGATTGCCATTGTAGTCACTGTTATTGCAGTGATTGTCATTATATTGATTGTAGTGAGTGCCATTGTGGCCATTGCTATTGTGGTGATTGCTATCGTAATCATTGCCATTGTAGCCATTGTAGTGATTGCCACTGTAGTCATTGCAGTCATTGCCATTGTAGTGATTGCCATTGTAGTCACTGTCACTGTAGTCATGGCAATCATTGCCATTGTGGTCATTGTAGTCATTGCCATTGTAGTGATTACCATTGTGGTCATTGTAGTGATTACCATTGTAGTCACTGTTATTGTAGTGATTACCAATGTAGTCATTGCCATCGTATTCATTGGTGAAGTGTTCTTTCAAGAGATTTGTTTATTTAACATTTTTGGAAGGAGCCTTCAGTGTCCCATTAATTTCAAGAGAGGGAAAAAAAGAGGATGGTGAGGGACCAGCTATTTATAGCTGCTATAATGTAAGCAATAACAGGAACTAACATTCATAACTTGTTTCAGGGACATTCCACAATATTAAACATAACTATAAATGAATTTTAAAAGGATGGCATGTTGTTCTTTGTTAAATGAAACTTGTAATTGTTGTAAAATGTCTGTAATATACTAGGAATAACACTCTTTGGGAACTGTGGTTAACTTTGATCATCTTCCTGTAACAGCAGTGTCGTGTTTTATTCCTTTAAGAAAATGTAGTGAAATTCTATTTTTAATTAGGCATCCATTTAATGATTAAAATGACCTAATCACATACATTGTCTGTCATCTTCATCTTTTTTCACCATTTTGAGTGGTTGTTGGTGGGAGAAAAAAAACAAGTTTAGTTCATGGTCATGATGGATTGATTTTAGCTTCTTCTTTTTTTTTTACATTGACTTAAAATGTATGATTTGGCCTGGTTCATGGTAAACTAAGGAAACTAAGCACATTTTGAAACCATGATCAGGCTGGTAAACGATAATCCTTCCTGGCAACCCTTGGTTTGAGCACTTCCTCGTATAACATGATTTCATGCAACAAAATCCTACCCTTTGCTTAACCTTGATCGTTCATATCTTACTGATATGTATTGCATAGTAAGGTAAAAAGCAGGCTTGTACAATATTTTATTTATTCAGAGACGGAGTTTCTGACCTGAGAAAATTCAAAGTTCGGTCCTTCTGAGGCTTTAGGGTGAGAAACTGCTCCTTTAGTAATGTATAAAATTTGTATGGATCTTTATATACTTTAAGCTAGCATCTCTGTTAATGTCTAATTAGCTGCTTGTTGAGAAATCCTTATAAGAGACTAAATCATTTTTGTTTTGTTTTTGGTTCGACTGCTAATGACAAACAGGGTGTGATTTGTGACAAAATTGCTAATCATGGGCTCTTTATACAGTAGACTATGAAGCCTGTTAGGTTATTTCTTGCAGTTGTTAATGCAACATTTATAGAATAATTATGAATTTTAATAAAAATAATTTCAGAAATTCAAATTAACCTCTGCATTTGTAGGAATATTTTAATCCATTTTTAAAAAAAAATAATTCAAGTAGCCTCGCACGATATTTTCACACTCATGCTGCGATCATACACAACAAAACAAAACATCCAAGAATTAAATCCCGCTTTCAGTACCATGGATGATGAATCCATTCACCATGAATCCACCCTTCACCCTGCCAGGCATGCCAAAACACTTATTTATAAACTTCAGTATTTAATAGAAAATAATCTCAAAATGAAATACCACAACATAAAAATAAATAGGCTACAGAATAAGCAAGCCACTCTCGACCTTCTCTCCATTTAGCAAAGCATCCTGGCTCAATGCAGCCTCTAACCGCAGCCTCGGAAGGCAAGATGTTAGCTTGTGAGTTTGGATTGTTCATCACATCGTTTGAGTCAGCCTGGGAGTTCCCCTCAGCCTGGCACTTGCCCTCTATCCTAACAACAGTAGCTCCTCAGTTGTCAGTTGTAATATTTCTAGGATTTTTTGAAAAATAAGACAATTTGCTGCTCTGAATCCTTTGAATTTTTCCCAATTTCCCAATTCTGCGGGAGGAATTCCTTCGACAGTGGGCATGACTTTGATTGGGGGAAAAACCCACTTGTTTACTTCTGAAGTAGTCAGAAAAAACTAAACAAATAAAATAGATTTTGAACAGTGTTGTCTAGTCCAGGACCAGCCTTCTTCCTCCTACATATCGATGTACTCTGAGTAGCGTAATTTATATATTTTTAACTTTTTTTCTCTTTCTCTATGTAACTGTACCACATCTATCGCTGTATCACTCAACCCCAAGTTCCTGCGACAGTTTTAGATTGAAAGCCACTTCAATGCTTTCTAACGAAAACCAGCCAGACTCCTCAGCAACACCTGCCACTTTTTTTTTCATTTCACCTGCAACACTTGTCATCAGCCATCCATCCTGTCACCTCTGGAGCCTCTGAAATTAAGAGACAGAGGATAGATGGAGGTGTGACCTGCTGCTTTCGAGTTTAGCTTGGAGGAAAATACACAGTGCATATAGAAACAGTAAATGTAATGCATATATAGGATAAGTCAGCATGTTATGGACAGTTAGGCTAAGAAAGTATGCCTTATGATTTCTTGTGGAATATTTTTTGAAGCTTCTTTGGCTCAGGGACTAAGAACATGGCATGTAGGCTTTTCAAGCACCTACCTAGATGACATCTGAACACTAATTTAGGGTTTGTAGCTGTCATAGATGCAAAAATGGTGCATGGATGTGTCATACAACAAACTGTGTCCCAGGAAACTGTCAGGAATTGGTGGCAGAAATGGTAATACGCTAATATAATACTCTGGAAAATAGCAAGCTGCCCTTCTTTATGGTTCATTTTTATGACGAACTGAAATGTTCAAGTGTCACAAGTACATTTAATCCTGATTGAATTCCTGAGCTTAGATTGGATGTTGTGCCTGGAAGTAACTAATAATAAATAATTCATTCAATCATTTCATGTAATATATTTTTATAATTATTATAATAAATACATTTTAAAAATAAGAAATGAACGAAAATAGATAAAAGTTTTTTTTTGTTTTAATACACATCTTTAAAAACTATTTTAAAGTATTTATTTAGTAAATAAAATATAGTGAAAAATGTCATTTTGTAATTTAGCAGTTAAATATAGTATATTGTTCAGCCATAATACTGATTTGCCAATGTACTAGTAATACTGAGCTAGTAAATAAAATTTAGTGATGTTTTTAGAACAACTCAAAAGCTAAATGCCAATTTTGGTGGGAGAGGACAGCAGGTTAATGGAGGTTTGACAGATTGCGACCTCTGATACAATTTATAAGCCACCATCGAGAAATATAATTGTGTCCAAAATCAAGCAGCTTTAAGACACCGAAAAGAGGATGTATTACAGAGCATGTATATGTATGTATTCTAAATATTGACATTTTTAAATGCTTCTCATGGCAAATATTGATCTGCACTGTACTGTGTAAGCTAGTGCCCTTGTTCGAATGTGCGGTCTTCAGCAACCCGAGTTCCCTCAGTCCCTGATCTCTTCCTCTCCTTTTGGAAAATTCCAGAACATTCCAGACAGTGGCACATGCCGCCGCTGGATATGCACTGGTGTGCAACGGAAACGACCATGGCAGGGGCACACAGGGCCCATCTGCCACTTCGCTGTATGTTCCTACCACCGAGAGGCAATTAGTTCTTTCCCCGTGCCCCGAACTCTGGTGCAGGTAGCAGAAGGCGAAATGGAGCACAGGTCCAAAAGCACACTCTCTTATTGACCCGAGACATGTATGGAGTGTAAATGTGCATACATTTTATTCTGCAGGTTTCTAACAGTTCAATTTTACAAGCATGTGATCTGAGACAAGTTACTGCACAGAGAGTCAAGTGCAAACGTTTGTACCAGCTGTGGTTTTTAGTGGCATCAGGAATAAATAAAGAAGAAATTTCCAAGAAAAAAATCACACATTTCTTGCAACAAGCCAACACTCCAAAACCTAACACAAAATCAACAGGTAATATTTTGAAAATAACTTTGGCCATGAAATGGATGAATGGATGGATAGATAGGCAAAGGTTATGCATTCCAGTTATTAAATCTTAAAATACTTTAATTTACTTCATTTACTGTATTTAGTCATATTTGTGAGTTGTGAAGTGTAGGAACATCTTTGAAAATGCACTGAAATGTCAAGTAACGTAAAATAAATTCCTTCTTCTTACATATTTTATCCAAAGCGTGTGTAAACTTTTGCACTCCACTGGATGATAGTTTTGTTCTGAATCACTTTGTCATTTGAAGGGTAGAGTCGAATTTTTTACCAGTTTGGGCTGCTAATTTGTTGTCCTGAAATGTGATGTACATGTAATATGACCTCAGCATGAACAGACGGAACAGAATTTTGGGACATTTTTGGAACACTTTTGCACTAAACCTTGTGATCATCTGTATTTGTGGTATGTCAGAGTCACATATGTGTACTTAACAATGTTTGACAGCTGATACATTTTGTAATAAGGCTTTATAAATGTTCCTGTAGGCTTATGGCAGTCATAATGGTCTTATGTCATGTAATGTAATGTAAGGTCTTGTACATGCCATTTAATGCCTATGGTAACAAAGTAAAATGTCACTGAGTTTATGTTCCTAATAATGGTCAATCGTTATTGACTAGATCTCTATAAGTCAGGAATAATCTTTTATCAAGTTGACAACACCTGACATAAGGTGGCATAATGTGACGTATTAGGATGTCATGATGGCTAACTTGTTGTCACATGTCAGAAGAAGAAGAACCAAGGCCGAAGCCTTTATTTTTGTCACATGTACTCT
>JAOTRR010000043.1:2350687-2380422 GCA_028570945.1 Gogo arcuatus | reverse complement strand
TCAGTTCCCAAACATTTACAGAGTGTTGTTAAAAGTAGAGGTGATGCAACACAGCGGTAAACATGCCCCTGTCCCAACTTTTTTGAAAAGTGTTGCAAAATGAGTATGTATTTTTTTTTTTAAAAAACCAATAAAAATTTCTCAGTTTCAACATTTCATATGTTGTCTCTGTCCTGTTTTCAATGAAGTATAGGGTTTCCATGATTTGCAAATCATCACATTGAGTTTTTATTTATGTTTAACACACTGTCCCAACGTTTTTGGAATTGGAGCAAGCAAGCAAACAAACAACAAACAAACACATTTTCTTGTCAGACCCTTTAGGCAGTGGACCAAGTGGATCAGAATGTGTGTTTTTTCCAACTTGGCTAAGAATGAAAGAAGTGTGATTGACACAAGAAAACAACAAGCGAGACTGAGAGACTGTTAGAGCGGCATAGAATAACTAATCATGAGCAAAACTTTCTTTCCCAGCGTGTTACTTTACTTGTGTCATTCTAACACAGTTGTGTAAGGTTATTTAAAAAAAATCACATTAGTTGCAGTACAAATGTGTAAAGTAAGTGGCTCTTCTAACAGCGTGACAGAAAACATTAAATGTATATTTCAGTTGCAGAATGCTTTTGAGAACACCACTCCAGTGACAAATACTTGTGCTTGTTAGCGAAAGAGACATCAATAAAGTGTTGGCCTTGCCTTATGTGTTCTACTGAAATGTCTTTATGGTTGTTGTTGTTTTTTTCTCAAGTGACTCATGTAAAAGTGGGAGGCTGTGATATTTTCCATCCTGGATGCTGAACACTTGTGATCACAATCAAAGCAAGACTGTTTTTATTCTACAGCATATTATTAATGCCATGCTTTCTGGAGGTTTCAACGTGGGTGGAATGCCCTTTGGTTCTGACTGACTGTAACGAAGCAATTTCATTCAGTCCTGTAAATTCTGTGAATTGCCATGATGCTTTAAATTTACACACCTTTGTTGTGACTTTGTTATTACTCGCACCTCAGCATTAATGGAAAGAGAACAAGAACCAGCAATGAATCAAATCGCAGGTATATATCGATTCACATCCAAATATGTTTTTTTTTTCCCGAAATTATATACAGAATCTCAGGCCAGAAACATGTTGTGATTTTAACAAAGAAAACCATATATGGTGAAGGTCAAGACGTTTGTTTAACGTTTATAGAAGGAGTCTCCAATGTCAGTCAGAGAGAAAAACACAGAAGGATACAGGATAGAACCAAAATTTTTCTTATTCAATACAAGTGAGAGAAAGAAAGAAAGAGAGGCTGGTTTTGTGTCACAGATGTTTTGAAGATTAACAACAAATTGCTAATATAATTATAAGAAATAAAGTACAGGACGTTCAGGATGTGCGAAGTGTTATAGGAAAATAATTAGGGTGGTAACAATGACTCGACTCGGTTACACCACCACGATAATTATTTTCGGTTGACAGCACACTTTTGAGGGTTTTATTTCATGATATTTCATTCCCTCACTAACTGTAGCATCATTTCAGCATGGATGTGATAATCAAATGATCCTCTGACGGGTTTAGCTGGTCAGCTTGACGCTTTGTGTGGAGGCAGTGGGCGGGGTTAGTGGCTACAGCTCTCCTTGTATGCATTGAATGACTGACTTCCACACCAATTCAGGAGTCGCAACAACCCACAGCCAAAGATGAGATGAATTGATAAAGCACCTATGCGGAGGCTAAAGATAGCACAGCATCACCAGTGATTCATTCTGGTCTTCCTAGTCATCCCGCCTCTCAAGCCTCAGTCCTTTGACTTGGCAAAGAAACAGTTATAAATAGATGGAAACAAATGGAGAAATTTATGATGAATATAAGCACTGAAAGCGCAGAAAAGCTTCATTGCTGCACTTTGATTTTGTCGAAGATATATGTATGTATGTATGTATGTATGTATGTATGTATATACGTTATATATATTTATATATACATGGACGCCATGCATGCCTGCTCTGAGACGGGGCCATTTATATAGCCGACAGTCCTGTCAGCTTTTACGCAGTGTCACTAGCAATTTAATGGCTGTAATGGGAGTGTCACTTTCAAACACTGGCTGTTTTTTTTTCTTTTGTGTGGGTGCATTTATTGCCCATCTTGGCAGCAACTCTGAGTTCCATACTTGAAGCCAGGCGGCAGGCTGCTTTCTTGGCAAAGGTTGGCAGCCTGATGTCTACTTCACATTAATCCGAGTTTGGCAAAATAGATAAATATCCAAGCTTTTAAACCAAGCGTCCTGATTTCAATCTCATGGTTGTTCAAAATATAACAATATCACATTATATTCAAGAGTTTTCAGTATGTTCTACCACAGAGATGTTAACTGCTCCATTCTGCTTGTTTAGAAGGTGTTGATTCATTTTCTAGTTTCTAACAAGTAGATATGACCGAAGCTCCAGCCCAGCTGCAAGGCAAATTAAAGTGTTGTTGTTGTTGTTGTTATGTCTTACACAAGGATTTGACACTCCACATTAAATTAAAATCTTTATTGTTGATATAGTGATATTTTCTGTGAGGACACGCTGTTTACCAGGTTTGGAAGGAGTCTCCAGTGTCAGCACTTTGGAACAATCAAAGGTAAAGCTGTCACTTTATTGATCTTGTTTTCTTTGCATTATTAATCCACAGAGAGAAAATAAGTGAGGCTGGTGAAGGAACAATGGATTATAGCTACTTTACCATAGGTGATAATATTAACTGGATAAAAGTGCAAATTTTTAATGGAAACAAAATCGTTAGGGTTGGTAAATTGGTGTGGTATAAGAGAATGCAAATAAAATAAAATAAAGAAGTACATACTTTGAGAAAAGGGTTCTTTGAACCCTTGAAAGTTCTTGGTAAAATGCCTTAACAGGAGGTTCCGGTTGTTGCAGTAGAACTCCTCTAGGAAGCAAAGTCCCTTTCCTTGAACCCTTGAGACAGAAACCCTTAAAGGTTCAATGTAGAACTCCATAGAATTCTTCAGTTTGTTCCTTCAAGAGAACCTCTAAATCAGGAGTGCACAGTTCCAGTCATGGAAGTCTGGGGTCCAGCAAATTTGGTGATCTGGAGTTTTTTTTCTGAGAGGATTCGTAGTACAACTGCTTTATCATGCTAATATCTATCCAAAGAACCCTTTTCCCCCAAAAGAGCATAACCTTATGAGTACAGTTTCACAGTGTGTGTGCCTGTGAAAAAAGAAGTGCCTCGGAATCAAAGCTAAAGTGTGTTCTCGGTCTCAGCGGTGCACACATTTACACTGTGAGGAAACAGTATGTATCGAAGGGCTGTTCATAGTTCTCTGCATCCAGAGGGAAGAAAAAAAGCCTAAATAAATTGAAATGTCGTTGACTGTGCAACATTCTTAAGTAGATTTCGACCTCTGCGCTTATAGAGGATCTCGTTCATTAAAATGCTAATTCCAAAAGAGGAAGCAAATGCAGAATGTAGAGAAGGAGAGATTGATTCTTTCTTCCATATGCTGGCCCTGGTATATAATACTAAAGTAGCCTACAACATGGGTTTGTTGCCCTACTGTGTTCACCTGTTCTGTGTTAGTGTTTGATTAGTATGTTTTCTTCCATCATTGTTCATTGGGTGCTTTTTTCACCTTATGTCCGATCCTTGATTTTCATAATTGGGTTTCATAATTTTGTATTTTCCTAGTTTTGCTTTTTCTGCAAGTGTTTTGACACCAGTTATCTGAGATTACACACTTGTGTCCTATCGCTACTCGCCACACATTCTAACCCATTAAACATTTCACTTTTGCAATGAACTTTAAATTGACAGATGTGATGGCCATCCCCTTTATTTGGTCTAGGTGTTAATATCTTCTTTTGCTGTTTGATGATTCAGCTGAGCTCCTTTAGAGAACAAATGTTCTATGCATAAAATTAATGCTGCATCACCGTGTCCTCAATGACCGTCAAATTAGCACTCGTCAGCTTGGTCCTCATTTAAAGTTCATTTAAGCTTCATGACAAAAAAAGGAGGTCAATTTGCGAGTTGAGTAGAGTGCGTACACTGTCACAGCCTGAATCTCGAGATCCCAGGCATTGCAGGAGTGAACATTCAGAAAGAGGAGATTGGTGCTGAGTGCCAACCTGCCGAGCCTTTTCCCCTGAGATTGCAGTATTGCGGAGTTTACTCTCGCACTTCTCCAGGAAAACAGATTTGTCTTGTTTGGCACTCAAACAATGCAGACTGGGAGGCTAGAAGTCTGAGAAGTTAACATGTTCCCTGTGGTTTAACAGCGGCTGCAGATTGGATGCTGTGCTAAAGCTAATTCTGTATTGTGAATAGCTTGTCTTGGCTAAAAAGGGAGTGAGCTAGACATGGCTTGGTTAGACAATGCTTGGCTAGTCAGTTCTTACACCAGCCAGTTCATGATTTCTTGGTTGGACTGGGAAATGGATGCTAATGACACCAGCTGTCATAAACAGATCAGGATGTTCGATCCAAATCTACAAGACCTACCATGGAACTTGATCAATATACGTGCAGCTTTTGGCAGATTCGCTCTAAATATTATGTTATTTTCTTTTATGCTGTTAAAAAATATTATGCTGTTAAAAAATAAAATCATACGCATTTTTTTTTAACGTTTTAACTATATTCAAGGTGGCCAGTGATGGAAATTTCCACTCATGCTAATAGCCAGTGGTTCTATCCCGTTAGCTTGTAAATTAAGAAAATAATTCTGAATCAAATGCTTGGATTACCATCAAATTTAGTTTGCTTGACAATTTGAATGGAAAATTTCAAAATTACTTATACAACAGTATATTTCACTAGGAGGAAACCAGGAACTATCAAGCCACTTAATTTCAACAGAAACCTTCAAGAACACTTTTCTAAGCATGTACGATGTCAGCCATTTTAGGAAATGTGGAGGTGGGCCTTGTGAATGAATATTCATGAGGAAAGTGCTACCTGACTGGCTGGCGAAAGAGGTGGGTGGGGTGAGCAGTGGCTCGTTATCATTTAAAGGAACAGGCACTCAATCAAATTGGCCATTTTGAACAGGGCTGTTTAGACAGGGTGAGAAGGGAGCTCTGGTGCTTTATCCTTGTAGGATTTTGAGCAAAGTATGTCACAGACATTTCATTAAGACCTCAGGGAACTGTGTCAAGTTGTGGAAAATGGATATAATATGTCACCTTTAATGCACTCATTCATATACATAATTGTTTCTGTAGTAAAAACTGACACAAATCAACTTCAGGGTGGGAAGAGTAACTCATCTTCTCATCAGATTAACATCATGTTAATTCTTTTCCTATAACAGCATGTCCCCAAGTGTTTGAGAGTAATCTACCTGCATCATCCATGATATCATGTGATTCTCAGAAGTCCTGGTGTCATCGAGGGTTAACGTTAGTGGTAATGTTTTTTCTCAGAAAGACAATGAGCTTCTATGCACTCTAGCCCATCCCCTCTCTCTCTCGCTCTCTCTGATGTGTTATCAAAGGTTGTCACTGGCTCTCAGTGTGACTGAGTAGTATATCCCATGATGCTGAGCTGTCTACCTGCTGAGTTGAGGAGGAGGAGGAGGAAGAAGAAGTCAGACTGGCTGTTGCTGATGGTGTGAGGGAGGAGTCAGCACGATGCTGAATGTGAAACAGTGATGAAAGGAAAGCTATTTAAAACAGCACAATGCACAAGGAGGCAGTATTATGCGAGTATACATGTGAGAAAAAACAATATAATGCAATGAAAATTTCAAAAGATACAAACATAGGAAAGTAAGTACAAGCTCTCCGAAACAGAAACATCTAGAAAAATCTTGGGCTGAGATTGGCCTGGAGGGGGGGCAATACGAAGGAGTTGGCAGGAGCCAGACCCTGTTGGTATAGCGAGATGAAGGCATTTGAGGATAGACTGCTCGGGTTGCGTGCTTGTACTGCTACAGTATGAATGCGTCTCCCATTGTGAAAGCAAAGACGCCAAGCGACCAAGTAAACATTTACTGGAGGGAGAGTGTATAAGCTATAGGATTTCTCTGAGTCAGAATGAACAAAATGGGTATTTCAAACTAATACTACTTTCTTTTGGCTTTCAGAAGCACATTCCCTTCATTTTAGTGTTTTTTTTTGTATTTGAATGGGTTTAGCGCATATATATATATATATATATATATATATACATATATGTGTGTGTGTGTCTATGCATACACTTCACACGTACACACCTAGTCATACGAAGCAGTATGACTTAGGGAGTTATAGACCGCTGATCCGTTAAGAGCATTAACTAAAATGTGCTACAAGGGAAACTCTAGAACTGCAGAACATGTGCTGAGTATTAGTGCAGCTTAAAAAGTGTGCGTGTGTGTGCGTGCGTGGTGATTTGTCATATCTACCAAGAACCAAGAGGGCCCTAAGGAGCCAATGAGATTCTATTTACCTGTGATGTGGGTAGTAGAGCATGACGCGTGCGTGCGTGTGCGTGTGTGTGTGTGGTGCCCAGGGAGCTCTCATGCTGGCTTTTTCTCTTATTCATGAAAGTACGATGTGCCACAGAATGTGAATTGAACAAATTCGTGAATCGAACCCTGGTGTGTTCTTCTCGGTGAGGGTCTTTAGGCAGGTGAGAACTCGGCATTCAAGTGCGGATCAAAGTAAGATTTGAACGAGATGCAATCTGAAAGTTGAGGTCCTCTTGGGCCACTGCTCAGTCAACTCGGTGAGAAAGTGATTCGCCTCTGAATCGACTCACATGCAGGAAGTGAATCAACCATGCTGTGTGCTTCATAGATGTGAGCATGTGAAAGAAAAGAGAAAATAAACACAGGATGATTTTACATAAAACACTTTAAATTAGTGGTTTATATACTTAGCTTATCATTTATTTAGTGCTGGGTAGTAAACGAACCAACACACACATTCGCTGTCCAATACAACAGATAGATATATAAATCTTTTGTGATAATCATGTTAGCTAGCTAGCTTGCTCCAGTCACCCACATGAAGGCATGCAGGAAGCCAATAAACTCACACCACGACGAGCTAAATGCTCAGAATTCAGAGTTGTAGCTAGTTAGCTCGACGACTAGCTTGCTCCAGTTAGCCTTAGAGTCATATGGAGTCACATAGGAAGCATAAAACTCACACCATGACAAGCTAAATGCTGAGAAATCAGAGCTGTGCCTCACTTTCCCCTTAACAAGAACTTGTGTTATAGCTAGCTAGCGTTAGCAAACTAGCTTGCTCTAGTCAGCCTCTGAGCCATGTGATGCCATGCAGGAAGTCAAAAAAACTCACACCATGACAAGCTGAGTGCTGAGAAATGGAAGCTGAGTCTCCGTTCCCCTTTAACAAAAGCTTGTGTTGTAGCTAGCTAGCTAGCATTAGTCAGCTAGCTTGCTATGATCAGTCTTGGAGCCACATGAACCCATGCAGGAAAAGAAGAACTCACACCATGACTAGACAAGTGCTGAAACATCAAAGCAGCACCACCTTTCTGCTTTAACAAGGGCTTGTGTTGTAGCTAGCTAGCTAAAGTCAGCTACAGTCGCTGAGAAATCAGAGAAGTGTGACCCTTCAAAAAGAGCTTGTGCTTTAGCGATTTAGCTCATGGAAGCCAGGTTAGCTTGCTAGAGCTAGCCTCAGAGAAGTTTGCGCTAAAAGTTAAAAAGGACCCTTTTCCGCTTAGCAAGGCCTTGTATTTTAGCTATCTGGCTAATGTTAGCCAGGTAGCTTGCTCCAAACATGCAAACATTGTCCAAGAAGAAGCCTCACATGGAGAAGAACAATCTCATGACATTTACCAAGATTTATTTTTCCCCCGCGCTAGCTAGTCCATGTTAGCTGGCTAGTTCGCTCTATTGACTCTGGTGCTGTTTTTCTTTTTTTTATTTCCTATCTCTCAATTTTATCTCCAGTTCTACTTTCTCTGCCTCTTCTCTCCCTCTCCTTCCTTTTATCTCCTCGACCTGTCTTTCCTTCAGTCACACTGTCCCACGAGCCATTTCAGTCTATTGCAGCCTCTACGCATGGGGAGTGAGCCAGGCCGTCACAATCTGAATTTCGCGGCACTGTAATCATCGTTAACGCATTATGGGAACGGCTGAGACAATAGCCAGTCACCTCATTCTCTCTCTCTCTCTCTCTCTGTGTCAATCTCTCTCGCTTTGTCTCTTATTCACACCATCACAATTATGTCACAGTGATTAAAGCCAGATTAAATAGTCATCGCCGAAGGAATATGAATGTTGTAATTGTCTCAGTTCATCACAGCTAGCATCCGTCCCTCGCACTGCGACATAAGTATGTGTCGCTCTGACCAAACAGGTGTTTGAGGAGTGGCAAGGAAATCAGCGTTTCTGAACTAGAGCATTTTAGGAATAAAAAGCTCCAAAGGTTGAAAATCCCAAATAGCGAGGACAAATCTGTGCAGGCATGAGGCATCATGCAAGTGAATCCCAAAGAATAGTGAAGCTAACGTGTTTCATGATGAGTTAATTGTTCTGTAGCAGTGTACCACATGTTAAACACAGTGAGAGGCGTAGAGACATGAAAAATGCAACATTATGAATTAGCCTTTTCTCAGGTTCTAGATAAATGCTGTTGGAATCAGTGGAGCAAATCAACTTTTTGAATATCAAATCAGTTTACCATGGGAATCGTAAGTCCCAATTTTATAAAACGTATTGTTTTGAGGCACAATTTCAGGAATCTCTCATCATTAAAGCTTAGCAATTGTTTTTTTTTTCTTTATTAAAATAACAAAAACAGGCTTCTGCAAATGTAATACTTGCCCTTCAGTTGTGTTAATTAATTCACACACAATTATCATTCACAAGTGCCTTAAAATAAATCACACTGCTGGTGCATATTTAGCCACTTTTTGGAAGTTAAAAGGCAAGAATTATCCAGTGAACCTTTAATTATTATGACATTTGAGGAATCTTATGTTTGCTCATTTATTGTATTGTATTGTATTGTATTTTATTTTCCTAATGGTGAACATATTATTCCAGGATACATTTATTTTAGCCATTAAATTTAAACACGGCACACACACACCATGCACAGACAATCAGGACACACTGTACATATAACACAAGCTTTAGTCACTGCTGTACAAAGAAGTCACATGACGACATATATGCTATACTTGTCAACAAATCACTCCTTTTTCAAAGTGTCTTTTATGTTTCACAGCATGCCGCCATAATCACACAGGTGCCAGTGCATATGGTAGATATAAAAAGAGACACACTCTTTTTTTAATTTATTTTCTCAAAAACAAAAAAATTCAGAGTGGGCTTTATAAATGTCTTCCTGCAGACAGCGACCGCTCTGGTACTGAGGGAACGTTATGCAAGAATATGTTCATATGGTATACTTGGGTTTCTGTGGATACACTGATGATGTGTTGCTTTTTCTTGTATTATTGTGTTGTATTTACCCGACGAATACGATGATAACAGCAGCTCTTACAGCCGTGTAGCTCAAATCACAGGTTTATATGAACGCACGTGTTCTAATATGTTATCGTTACTATAGCAACAACCTGCACAGGGACTTGGGGTACGGTGGATGCTTCATGTAAACGGATTAAAAAACATGCGTAATTGTTTGTGATGAAGGTTTCTGGAAGATGATGTTTCTTCAACATCTTGGGAAGGAGTCTCCAGTGTCCAGTCAGACAGAAAGCTGTAACTTTTTGAAAACGTGTTTTGTGGTTTGCTTTGCGGGGTTTTGGGAACAAGAAAAATGGCGTGTTTTTGCCTCGTAAAGAAAAAAAGAGAGGATAAGAAAGAAACAAAGAGTTTACAGCTGTCACAGAGTGAGTGATAGTGGAAACATTGATGTTCCGCAAGATTAAACATAACTATAAACGGATATCGTGTCACGTGTCTTGATTCAGGAAGTAAAACAAGTTGCTGTGATGTAAAAGGAATAAAACACTTATTTATCTTGTTATGGGATCTTAGTGTTAAAAGGGCTACGTGAAACTTGCATGACAACTGGCATAAGGCCATAAAATTTTTCATGCTAATTCCAACACTCTGAATTCTCGCAAGT
Organism: Gogo arcuatus; assembly: GCA_028570945.1. Classification (NCBI taxonomy): domain Eukaryota; kingdom Metazoa; phylum Chordata; class Actinopteri; order Siluriformes; family Anchariidae; genus Gogo; species Gogo arcuatus. The sequence continues at coordinate 2,370,368 of JAOTRR010000043.1, read as the reverse complement.
GGCAGAGATTTCCGTGACTTTCACACAAATTGATTTGATAGAAAAGCCATTCCCGTCCCGAAGCTCTTCCATTCAGCTACCCCATAAGAAGTCTTATGAATTTGCAATCATGACCCACAGACTTTATTATATTTTCCCTCTCAAATATAAACACACCTGCCTCTATATTTTCACCTCAAACACTAGCGTACATGGCAATTGTGTTTCGGCAGATGCGAGCCCTTCTCAAGCTTTAAATCTCTTCATAGCCCTTTTTTTATGTCTCTTGTCTTCATCTTGTATATAAACCCTTTCACCTCGCATTAGCCGTGTTTGTTTATAACTTGACGCCCGGCGCTTCATGCAGCCGTGTTGTTTTGTCTGGGTGGAAAAATGTTTTGCAATTTTCTCAGCAAGAACCACTCAGAGAAAATGTTTTTCCTTTACTTTGTCAACAGTTAAGCAAAGCGATCGTCTCTGTTTTCGTCTGCGCGTGGGGGTCTTGGGGGGTACATTTGCGTAAGTGATTGGTCTATTCATATCTTGCTGGAATCGTTGGCACATGCGTTTTAAAGGGAATTTAAGCCAGTGGTAAAATAACAGCATGCTATTTACACTTGTTTGTAAAATTGCATCATTATCTGAAACAAACAGAAACAGCCTGAGCTTGGTCCAGGTGGAATGAATTTATTACAAGCATGTGAAAAGTGTACTTTTAAGCCCAGAGCATGCAGCAATCAGTCTTTGGACAATTGTTGAATGAATATTGATTTATTGTGTCATTTAATTATATACTCATCAAGTAATTGACAAAATGTTAATTTTTGATATGATGGATATAATTTTTCTTTCTTTCTTTCTTTCTTTCTTTCTTTCTTTCTTTCTTTCTTTCTTTCATGCTGCTCCTTCACCTTGTCCCATCAGGTAAGTCTTTCCAAATATAATCTCCCGATTCCTTGTGAAGCGTCTCACACTTGACTTAACAGTAGTGTTCATAAAGCTACAACCCCAAAAAGAAAATTCAAGATTTCCAACAGTTCGTTAAGTCAACTTTAAGTTTCTTCATGCCTTAAGGACATTATTCCTACCACTACATTAAACCAAAACCTGCATAAACCCTTCATGACAACTGATGTAAGCCCAAAACAAATGTGTATTCCAACATTTGTCAGCTCCCATAAAGACTTGTTTTGTTAATTTTGATGCCAGGTTGGCATAACACCTGAGTCAGGTGATGTAGCTTCATGTTGACACAAGGTTGTTAAGACTTTTTCTGTGCTGCCTTAAATTATAACACTATGACAAGTGACTTTGTATCTCAACCATCTCCTCTGTTTTCCTTCTTGATATAGTTACATTAGATTAACGGCATTTAGCAGACGCTCTTATCCAGAGCAACATACAACATACCCAGAGCAGCCTGGGGAGCAGTTGTGGGTTAGGTGCTTTGCTCAAAGGCACTTCAGCCATTCCTGGTGGTCCAGGGAATTGAACCGGCGACCCAAAGCTGCTTCCCTAACCATTAGGCTATGGCTTCCCCATGAATGAGAACGACTTTTTACAGTGTAATTTACTTTTAGCGCCTGGAACTAACTCTGCCAACGTCAACGAGGAAAGCGTCGGAGGATAAACGTGCCCATTTATCCCTGGTCTCACTCACGTTACAGCCAGATCATAAGAATCAGCATTTTTGAGCACACAGAGCAGATGAAATCCAGATATCTGTCTTTACTCTTTTTAAGCTTTTTGTCATTTTAAAGTCCCTTATGATAGGAACTCGGTTTGACTATTCGAACTCACAATGTGTTAATATTTCGCTCCATCATGAAAGTCAGTGTGGATAGATCTGCTTTCGGAGATTAGATTCGGAAAAGTCATGTGTGTCTGACTTTTAGCCAGTCATCTCCTATTAGCGAATTTCTGAATCAATCTTAATAATTGTCTTTATTCATCAGAATTAAGTACTATCTTATGAAGTCCCATTACCGTGATATTCCACATTTCATTACCATAAATGATTCATGTTTCACTGCCTACACTAGTCCTGTTCATTTCCAGTTGTCCAAAGCTATCAGCATTCAATATGACCAGCTTTCTAATTAACACTCGTATCAAATAGTCCATTGAGTGGTGGATTATTATGTTTCCACCAGTTATGAAACATTAATGAAACTAAAAAGCTCAGGTACTCTCCTTAACGAAGGAACAAAACAGTTTGGGATCTGGAAAATAGTCACCTTGGGGATGGTAACAGTAACTCTAGTCAAGTAGATTATTTTCCTACAACAGTACATCCCAAAAAAGTGTTTGATTCCTCTTATACTACAACAATTTGCTGATAAGAACAATGTTTTATTTATTAAATATCAAAACATGTTTACATTTTTATCCACATTTAATGTTGTGGAATGTCTTCGAAACAGGTTAGTTCTTCGTGTTACTACTTACGTTATAGCAGCTATAAACAGTCGTTTCATCACCAGCCTCACTTTTTCTCTTCCTTGAATTTGAGACCATCAGAAAACTTCATGATATCAGTGATTATAAATATTTTTAAATCTGTGAACATGGTGCATCCATGGATGAGGTGCCAGCTGGAAACAATAATGTATTAGAATGAACACCTTCATGTAAACCTGAGATCTTTCTGATTATGGCCACATCCACTCTGTATCTGAATACAGATCCAGAGATTTGAAACCATAAACATATACGGATTGTGCTACACTGCTACTTTGTTCCAGGACATCCGTCATGCAAACTGAGAAATAAGAGATAGATAGAGCAGAAATATGCAAGTCACAGATTCAGTCTTGTAATCTCAGAGCAGGTGTGTAGCTTAACTGTCTGCTCAGGAGTGGGTGGGGATTTGCAAACACTTTCATGAAAGTTGTGAAATTAAAAAGGTTCTAATCCACGGCCTAGTCAAAGATTTACCTGTTTGCATTATCAAAGAGCTTGAGTAATCTCGCCTGGGTGGAAACGTGCTCTGCAGCTTAGCTCACGTCGCCTCGTTGCAGTGCTGCATCACACTAAGTCCTGATGACTAAAGACACTACATACTGTTGTTTCTGATGACGTGGAAAAAAAACAAACGCAAAGAAGCGTGAGGTGAACAGCTTAACATGACTGCAACGTGTGCTTGTTAGCACCGAATTCACAATGTCTGGGAGTATGAGAAAGAAGCAAGAGATTAAAATAGAAAGATCCTTCAAGTGAAACTTTCTAAATGAGAGAAAATGTGTGGGGATCTACAGCACTTATTTTCCTCCTACAATGCCTACACAGTCTTACTGAGACTTCCGGTAATCCTATGCTTTAATGTGCGTGGAAAGACATCATGAGATGTTTCAGATATTTAAAAAAAGGAATGTGTAGGCAAGGCAGCTTTGCAAGCATCTTATTGCAGTCTGTCTCAAATGCAGAACAAAGTAAGCATGGAAACAAACAAACAAAAAAAAAACAAGGTGGTTAGGTTACATCAAGTTTCCAGCAAGCCCTTCATCATCTGTCAGGAGCTGAAGGCCGTTTTCTGCATTTTTTTTTTAATTATTATTATTTCCCAAGAGAAAAGTGAAAGAAAGGGCAAATGAATGTGTTGGATGACGAGAGCTGTTTTATTGATCATGTCTTCTCTTGACATGGCTTTGTCCGAGGCTGCTCATCCTGCATAGCCTGAGTCAAGGCTAACCAAAATCATCAAGCCAACTAGCTCAAGGAAGCATGGTTTATTTACCAAACCAGACAGAGAACAAAAGTCGACATTAACACAAATGGATGGCCTTTTAGCTAAATGACTAGCCAATAGAATGTCTCTAGGAAGACCTCTAAGTCAGAAACTCTGACCCAACACTGATGTTAACATCCCAGCCATCAAAGAAGTCACAGCAAGATCTTTTCCACCACTCTGACTGATAACTGGTGACATTTTGGGAACATTTTCTTACCTTCATTCCATCCTGCAAGGCTTTGCCAGAACTACAACACTAGATCTCAATCTGTTCAATCTGTATGCTGTTATGAAATATCCAATTTTGAAGCACCATGTGGACCTTATCCTTATTTTGAAGTACCTTCACACTAGCATACGAGAACGTGGCCAGCAATCGTTTCATTCATTTTCGCTGTGATTTCAGCCACAACCAACCAATTTTAACACTAATAGTGCATTATTATTTTACGTTTAACTAGTAGCTGCTGACTCTATACTTTGGCTACTGTTGTTTCTCATTGGAACTAAAAGAAATGCTGGAGAATGGTCACTATAAGCTCATGAAACAAGCAAGCAACACAACCAAACCATTTTTAAAGAAAATTTCTATAAAAAGAACTTAGCACTAGCCTGATTCTAACAGGCCCATTTATTCAGATCCAGCAGTAAAGTTCCTAATGGAAATACCAATGGCTTCACAGGAGAAGCATTCACGGCCTCTGTACACCCTTGAAGTGTTGAAAAAAAACATGCCTTATGGTCTGTAAAATATGAAATTCCAAATTTAGAATGAAAAATACTTTGATAAACGGTGCAACCAAACTGCAAACCAAGCAAAAAGAAGGAAATATGTTTGAAACCTGGTGCAGAATGTCAAATTCATGGTTGTACACAAGATACTGGGAACAGATTGTGTTTGCATGTTCATTCTCAAAAGAAACTGTTTACTCTCCCTTCTCTCCCTAATGTGGTAAAAAGTATGAGCAAACCTTTTTTTTTCCTTCAGATGAGGTGATGAATGTCCCCTAATCTTGTACTGCTTACAGACAAACACTTGTGGTTGAAAATGACTGGCAGGCTGAGAGATGAGTGCTGGAGTGGAGTTCATGCAGGGAGTGACTGCTGTAGTAGGCCTGGTTTCTCTGGCAGATTCTTTTCAAATTTCATTAAAAAAAACAAACCAAGAGGCAGGGATGCCAGAATCAGCATATAGGCTGACAAATATGTGGAAATGGAAGTAGGGAGTGTCAAGAAGGCACTTGCACAGTGCTTCAAAATTGAATATTTCATAACAGTGAACAGATTGAACAGATCTTGTTTGTGAATCTAGCTTCACAAAAATTAGCTTCTGTTAAAGCCTTGCAGAATGACATGAGGGTAAGAAAATGTTCCCAAAATGTCACCACTTATGAGCTAGAGCGCTGGAACTGACATTCCTACCACTTCTTTGGTGGCTGGGATGTTAATGGAAATGTTAGGATACAATGTCTGATTCCTAGAGACATTCTATCAGGCAGTACTCTTGTTTGGTAAAAATTCAACTCATTGCTTGTTCTTCCTTTATGCATGACCTTCAGATTGGGATTCATATAAAATGGTCAGCATTCTCCTCCACAATACAAGATGTTGGGTCATAAATGTCAAACATGTTCCCACAAACGAGGGTATATTCCCACCTCATGCCTGGTATCCCTGGGATATGCTCTGGATCCAGGATCCAGGGTTTAAAGTAAATACTGAAGATGAATGAATTAGAAATCAGGTTGCCAATTACTTGGGTGTAAGTAGACTGGAAGAGCTAAGATAGGGTTATACACACCCCCATACTACAGGATATTCTGGGAAGATCATCTTTTTTTACCCTTTCCTCACCATCACAACGGTTCAGTTGAAGCAAGCACCAGACCATCATTTTCAAGATGACCAGGGTTGTTTTTCGGATGAAAAACAGCTTTCAGATGTATAGAACTCTTGAGGTAAACAATCCAGAGTCTGGAATAATATTCAAGCAAGATCCCAAGACTTGGGTTAATCTCTCTCCAGGCTCTCCAGATGAGTCTACTAATGTCTTCAGGATAATACCCCAAGTCCAGTTGCCTTGATATCCTACTACTGAACTTGCTTACCTTGGAGTTTTTAAGTTCTTAACATCTCTCTGGCCTCTTGCATGGCCCTGATTGCAATGTCTGTCAGGTCAGGGGGCCAGGTCTTCAGCACCTCAGCACCTCTCAAGCACCATTTGATTCACTGTGCTGCCATTCATGACAAAACCAATTTTTGGCTGCTCGGAGGTTCTGGAGCGTGAAAGTGGTTTTGAGGGAAGGCTGCCACGCATAGTGCATAGGCATTTATGTGTTCTTACTGCCTGCAGTAATGGACTCTATGCTGCTTAGGGCATCATACTTGCTGCCTAACTGAATCATGAGAAAATTCTACCTGTGAGATCTTCTTATCCAGGATAGCTTGCTGGGATTGGGATAATGTGGGATTTTGAGGATTTATAATCCTTTAGCATGGTGATGCGAGTGACAGCTACAGTTATTCAGCTAATTAATTCCAGGGAAAATCCCTCTACCAAGGTTCAATGATTATGTGGTTTCGAATATTCCTCCCCAAGGCAATGTGGGTAGATATGTATTCTTTTAAAATGCTGTAGTAGACACACGATAGTTATTTTTTCATCATGCTTTCTGTGAGTCATATGTGAGTCATTTGTCAGAACTGCGAGGCACAATTATAGTGGTGAAATATCCAACACCTACCTGAACAACCAACATATCAACAGTTGACTGAAACTGAGGATTAGGGAAAAAATATATATAATGCCTTGTTCTGAATCAGTTATATGTAATGTACTGTTGATTTTTGAGACTTTCAGAAAATAGCTGATGCATTCATTAGTTTAGTTTATGTATTTTTATTCTTTGGCAAGAATATCTCCTGTGAGGTTTGTTCTAATGTCGTGACATGTTTGGGACAGTCATAGCTCAGTACATAACCCTTTAAATGTCCAGCATATATGTTCTTACTACAGAATCTTCTTTGAATTATTCAGTAACACCAATAAAACCAATATGATCGATGTATATGCCTCAGCAGAGTTAATGTGGAGAAGACATCTACGGGGGTTGTGCAAAGACGATATTACCTCGGCAAGCTTACAAGCTCACAAACTCTCTGGGGTTTTCATACCAGCTGCCATGTAGGAGTCCTCCAGTACTGCAGGTGGTGCTATTAGAATTTTCACAAATTTAGGAAGAAGATTGCCTCACTGCAAACCAACAGCATGCTGACACAGGATTTGTTGGATCATATGCAAATGATAATACATAAAGAACTACTATTTTGTTTCATATTTACAAAGAGAAAAAGGAAAAGAGCAATAAGATACAGGTGGAACCTGAGCCTATTTAATAGAAAATCATTTGTGTCGCTTTCTGATCCCTTGACGAAGTCATAAAGGTGTCTATATCTAAATATCTGCTTTTGCTCTCACCATCTCTCCTCAAAGTCATCCATCTTGGAATGATTCTCTTTGGGCATGCCTCGGGCTTCGACTTGTAGGGTGTTCATCCACAGAGTTCTCCCAACTGTCATGTGCACCACATGGCAAGCAAAGTTTGCTTATTCTGCACTTACATCATATTTTTTGTCGACGCTAGCCGAATGTCATCTCCACATGAAGTATGCTGAGGCTTTTAGAAGAAAACGGTTTCTGGAGGGTTCCTCAGAGAGATAAGATGTTTAGCTTATAAAATGGTCCGACTTGGAACCCTCTCTTATAGGAATAGACTTTGTTGTATGGTTCTTCCAGATGGACAAACTGAAGAACTGTTTGTCTGGACTGCCTGATAGAGAGTAGGAGGTTAAATTTGCTTGGATTCCAAAGTGACTGGGATGTTAAATAGTATGCCAAATAAATTTGTTCCCATTTCCATTTGTTTCAATTTCACATTCTTTATTTTTCCCCTGAGCGTTTACTGACTCAAGTCTCAAATAAATTTGTTTCACATAAATGACCTTGCAGAGAATACTTCTGATACTTTTGATACTACTTCTCTCTGGTTGACGGCCCATGGAAAAACTGCCACCAATACTACTGTCGTGAGACTTGCTTCAAATCGTTGAACAGATTAAATTAACATTTTTGTCGATTGAAGGCCACAAGGAAGGACGGCACAATTAAGATTGCCATTGATTTCAGCAGCCAAGGCAGTCAACCCCAATTCTGTTGGAGCTGGCAAAAAAAATCATTCACATAGCTGGTCTTGATATCTCACAGCAAACGCAGAACCGAACAGGAAGCGCAAGAGAGTTGGATGATTAGATTTACTGCTGAAGACTGCATGCAAAATTGCTATTGCACTATTTAAAACACAATCTGTCCTTCACAAATCAGTAGAATGTAATTCATTGATATTAATATATGTAGTGGACTCCATGACAATTGTTATAAACCTACATAAATATTTATAACAGTTTATTCCAGTCAGCGTCAGACAGCTATTGTTAAATATGATGCCAAGTTGACGTACATTTTTGCTGTCATGTATTCCCCCTTTCAGTCCATGGTATGGTAGCAAGCGCTACTTGCATGGCTTTTCGTTTAGGGTTCATATTATGTTTTTGTAGTTTACATTCAAATATGCTTTTGTGTCTCCACCCCTGTCCTATCATGGGTCTGTTACCCAACTGTGTTCACCTGTTCTGTGTTTAGTTTGACGATGCATGACCTGCTGTCTCTTTGCCTCTTTTTGCGAAGACGTATTGCCATTAAGTCAAAGCCGTGACTCCCGTGTACCTTAATTTCTAGCTCTCTGTTAACATTTGCTGGTTTTGATTCTCGTTGATGATGGAGTATTCTATGGCTATCCTAGGACTCTATAGCCTCATGAACACAGCTTTTAAGTATAGTATTACTCAAATATCTATAGAAAAGTAACCGAATTATTTTCAAATCCTTCTCAGGTTACTGGTACTCCTCATTGTATTTCTACTTTTCTACTTTTTTTTTGACTGACATTTGAATATGTTCTTATCCTTAAATAAGTCTTTATTTGGTTTCTTATTTTATATCTACTACTGTACATTGTCTTACTCTAAAATCATCTACTGGCTTGCTCCAAATGATATCTCAGTGTATTTGTACAATGACAATAAAGGTATCTTATCTCATCTTGTATTATCTCATCTTGAATTATCTTATCTTATCATTTTGTAATCAGATTACATGGTCCAGATTACGTGTAATCCATTTATACTGCACTGATACTGTTTATGTAGTAATTGACTTGGTATCGGTTCTTGATGTGCGGTAGAAGTGAGCACATTCTCATTTGGAATAATGAATACTGGCTAGGTAGATAAACAAATAAACTGGAAAAGTAACCAGTGTCATATTCCAGCATTTTTATTTTAAAGGCAATTATGAAATTTCATTCTATTTCATAACTGATTAAACTAAACCGGTTCCTAATAGTGGACTCAAACATTGGAACCTTTCTCGAGTTTCTGATTTGATTCTAGTCACAATAGAGAGACAGAGACAATCGAGCGAGCTGACAATATCTTGGGAACAAGATGTCAGAATATCTGTTCATTATTTTGTCGGAAAACAGCATTATGACTGACCTTTTCGTTCGATTAGAAGATCAGTACTGTTTCCTTCCCTGAGGGCACATTTTATAAAACTTCCAGTGCTAGAAAGATCTTGGTTCCATCCATCAGTCTGCTGATTTATCTGCTGTCAATTACCATGTTTCATTGTGCACGCATGAATTATTTATGGGCATGCGACTCCTTAATCTCTTTTCATGTATATTCTGCTGATTTACAAATGAAGCGCTGAACATTTTCGAGTTATTAACCTTCATTACGGGTCACATGCAAATAATACACGGAAAGGTATTCAAATAAAACTTGTCCAGTGACAAAAAATTCCATGTTCACAAAGGTCCGGATAAGCGACAAACAGGACTGAATGGTGACAATATTCAGGTGGGCTTTTAATGCTTCACGCTTAGTTTCTAGACACAAATGAAAGAATTTTAAGTTGTTCTTTTTCCTTTAGTGTTACTTCACATTACAAATTTTTGCTAGCACCATGGACAGTGAACAGATGTAAAGCATGAACTTACACTTCTATGTCTATTTTTTTGCTTTGTTTTCCTCATCAACTTTTTTTTGTTGTTGTTGTATTTTTTTAAATATGCCTTGTAATCAGTTTGCTCATCAGACCAGTCAAGGTAAATCAAATGAAATGTATATGAAAGGCTGTGAAAACTATAACTCATCTGTAGCTAGGGTCTGGTCCAATGAGCTGCCTTCAGCTAAATAATTTGCATAAATGCATATGACTGGAGAAACAACAATAGAGGATCCTTATTGTGACGGCAAAGTTTATGCAAGATTTTTCCAAGTTAGACCCACCCATTTTATATTATATGGAAAAATCCTGGCAAAATATGGTGAAAATGGGATTCTTCAACCCGACATGTATAGACCAACTTACTGAATTATAAAATGATCATGCTAGATTTGGTTGGCTTTTCTGTAGTGCAAGATTTACCCAAGGTAGCATCGCCCACTTTACATGAAATGGAAAAAATCCTGGCAAAATATATGTCGACGGATTATTCAAAGGTTGCACTTCATATTGTGGCCAACAAAAGTACTCAAAATGAACCTATTTACAGATTTATATGAAGCATCATTAGTACTCATACGTTGTCTTAGGACTTCGTATAAAATCCAAAATCCAATCACTCTTGTGCCACTGAGTTCGTACAGATTTGGTGCAAGGTCGACTCGAGCAGGAAACAAATGTGGAGCGAAAATTGCATTCGGCAGAGCAAGTGAGACATTTCACACCACAGATATACAGAGGACGCCAGTATTCCCATGATTCTTTGCTCTCTGAGTCATTTGTAAAGTGTTGCTGTCTGCACTGAGAGAACAGAGGGCTGCTTTGAAGACAAGAGTGTTCCTTTGAAGGCATGTGTGTGTGTGTGTGTGTGTGTGTGTGTGTGTGTTAGTATGCCAGGCCTCTCCTGGTCAGTATGATTGAGAGAAATACTGTGCATGTAAGTTTGTGTGAGTGAGACTGAGACAGATGAGATATGACTTATGAGATGAAATGAGATGAGATTTGGAGGTGTTGAATTTGCTGGGATACCATCACTGCATGTTAATAAGATCTGGAGCAGCGGCTGAGCGCAGTGTCTGTTTTTGTGTGTGAATGCGCACAGACTTTTATTCTGATAAGAATATAACCTATAGCTGATTTTTTTTTAAGGGCATTGCAGTTCTCAAGCACACAACCTTATTTTTGGTGTGAGATAATACTGAACTATGTTTACACTCAAGTTGGCCACCGAGGCACTTGACTTATGACATTTAACAGCAATTTCCTTTTACTTCTGAAAACCAAACAGAATTCTGAACGTGTTTTTAAAATCGGAAGGAATTTTGCTTTGGAGTAGCGATACCTTGGAACTTATGTATGAAAACCAGACCATTTTAAGGTGATCAAATAATAATATTCATAATAATATTACATAGGACAGCTAAGGGATCCCATAAAGAACAGTATGTGATATGTGACATTGGACCAAGCTAGGGTTTTTTTTATTTTGTTTTGTTTTTCACACCAGGCTACCAAAATGTATAAATAAGGGGAAAAAAAATATTGGTATTGTACAGAGATCCGCTCACGAGATGAAAAGAAAAATATATACGTATCGAGGTCATGTTTTACTAATTCCTTCCCTCGTTTTAGTTAAATCATAGCCAGGTTTTAATAATTCATTCTGAATAGCCTGCTCTTTATTAATTCTTCACTTTCATTTACGCCACTGAAAACATCTGAATCTGATGGTATGAACAGTACAGAGCCTACATGGCCACGATTTAACTAATACGAGGGAACGAGTACAACGAGGGAACAAATTATGAAAACGTGGTGAAGATTTAACCGAAGTCAGACACGCAGTACCAAACTTGACCAGTGAATCTAACCACTGAACCAAAGAAAATGTGAACAATTTGTCGGTTTTAATAGCAGCTCCCGAGTGGCATGGTGATAAAGCATTCAGCTTGTGGTTAGGAGAGTTGAAATCCCGACGATGTCACAACAAGCTGAACTTTCTCGCACAATATCCAGCAGCTTCATATCTCAGAGGAAGCCGTCTCACCCTTCCAGCCTGGTAGTGTCAGATCATTTCAGGTTTTTCTCCATTTCAGTCTGAAGTAAATCTAGAATTAGCACATGCATAAGGTACAGAACCTTGATGGAGCGCTCTTCCGGGAGTATAATACACGTAGATGGACCTGAACACAAAAACCACATGTGGTTCAGTGGATTAAGAATGAAGACAACAAATTGGCTTTCTAATATCATAATGGAAAACTTCACCCTGAAACACATTAAATTTGTTTATATTAAAATATGTCTGATGTGGTTAGTAATTCTGATGTGATTGCAGTGAGAAATTAGTGATTGTGTGTTGCATTGATGTCACTATTGCTAAGACGGGGACAATAGTGTTTAATATTGGAAAATTTTCAACCAACATCAGAGATAACTGTCAGGTTTCACTATTTTCCAGCGAAGCCACATTTATGAGAAATCCAACATTGAACCAGTGGCGCCGTTGGTAGAAATGTTGAACTCAAAGTCCCAGAATGCAGTGCTGCAATATGATGCAGTTGTGCTAATTTGTACCAGAGACTCTGCATGGCTAATCAGCAATGCAGCGGCGTTGACGGTGGTACAAACATGAAAGTTGAAAGCTTTGTAATCTAAACTGTTTGAACAGAGTGTACTGATGAGGAAGTGTTCAAGCTGGACAGACTAAAGGACTAAAGTGCCACTGCATTGCTCATTTTAGGTAAAGGACTGTTGCTGTATTCATCTAAAGCTCGTAGCTTGTAATTTGCGACTCAGAAAAACCAAAGGAAACACCACCTCAACTCAGAATTCCAATGGTTTCCTACGGGACGGTTTCCTCAACTCCGAGTTCCTCCGAGTTCAACAAGGCATCAGATCAATATGGGTGCACACAGCATCAGCCGTAAACAAAGCAGCACTTCTGACCTTTAATTGAGTTATACTGTGTATGCTAGTATTTGCTTTTGATCAATGAACATACTTGCATGTTAAGAAAAAACTAGAACACTGACGATACAGTTTGCTGTTTTGAGGAAGCAAATATACATCACAGTTAGCTGGCTAGCTTGTTGCTAACAAGACAAACATGGAAGCATCCATGGTTTTTTCCTCACTTGGTAGCCCGAATGTATAGAGGTCTAAAATGCCATCACTCCAAGCACCGCCTTTGCATTTCCATGGTATGCAGCATAACTCCCACTGCAGCACTATCAACAGCCGGTCGAACAGCATTGTGGGTTATGTAGGAAACCCCTACCCAAAGTCAAAGAAGTTTAAACAAAAAAAATCATATAGTAATGATAAATTTCGATATGAAAATCATTCAGAGTGGATTTTCATGTCCACAAAATAAAATCCACAAACTCTGAAGCTGTATTTGTGGACTTAGGAGGTCCCTGTCGAACTCTATCGTTCCTACAGGATACTATAACCCTCAACTAGTTTCAAAAAAAGTGCATTGTTTTAAACCCTGACAGTTCGACAACTCTGTTACCCAAGGGCGAGCTGGTGAGCCAGTTTTCAAGATATTTCTCCAGATGACAGTTTCAGGATTGTATCACCCCTACTACACCTATCAATTCCTCTATATCAAAGGATACAAAGTCCTTTAGGTGGGGCGGAGGCCCTTCCACAGACCACACTCATTGATTTCAGATGAGCAAGGTCACTTTGAGATTTCTGTGCTGTCATTTTCTTGCACTATTATAAGACGCTGACAATATTACACCCAGAACCACACGCCTGCACTTGATCTCCGGGCTCATGGGAGGATCATGAAGAGTACACACTCGAAGATGAGCGTAAATCCATTATACAGACACGTACATCATTATTAAAGCTGGATAGAGACAACAGGGGTCGTGTAGTTCATTGCCATGTTCTGATATTCTTAACACTGAAATATAGACCGTTTTTTTTCGAACAAGATGTTGTTTTGAAGGTTCTTACGTAATATGTATCAGATTTCCACAGTGATTTCTTTCAATTTCTGATTAAATATACTAGCAGTTACCATGGTTTCCCATGGTTGTCATGACCATGCCATGCCAAAGTCTACAATCTTTTGTTAGCTCTTTTGCTAGCCACAGAACAACCAAGAGGACAGTAATGCAGTTACCAGTGAGCACTGACATACGTACATATGTACAGATAGCTTAAAAGGCAAGACGCTGCAGGTTGAAACACCTGGCTGAATTACATCTGTAACATGTTTTCTTAAAGTGTAGTCATTAAAATATTAAAACAGAAAAAAAAGATTATTTCACTGGTTGTCCATTCAAACAACTGCCGCATTGTTTGAAACTTTGAGGAGGTTTTAAGCTCCACCCACTTCGCAATCACATCGTGTCGCATACGTCATTGTTGTGTATCAATTTTCATATGAATTTCTTTATCAAACTAAAGTGGAAACGCTTCCAACAATGTTGAGGGTTTTTTCCCCCAATATACAGTTTTTTCTATATTCAGAACCAAAAATCTCAGTTTCTCGATGATCCACATTTATGAAATTTTACATTACTATTTTATATTCATTATATATTACAGAGGAATTTCCCAAAATGTTGATGATTGTTGGATTTGTGTTAATTTTATGTGCAAAAAATGATTTTGGAATTTACATGATATTTTCTTGATTTAAACAATAGAGAAATGACTTTCAAAAAACCATTTTTAATAAAATAATAAAACATAAAACAATGTTTTAATAATAAAAAAATCTTAGAAGACCAAAAGACTAGATTTTTGTTTTTTATTAAGTATGCAAATTTAATAGGAATATGTAACAAATTGCATAATATATTGCATACTTATTATTATTATTATTATTATTATTATTATTATTGTTATTATTATTATATTTTTAATGATATCCTCTTCACCTGAAGTATTTTGCCTTAGTTTGAAATTCTGCTTCGGCTTTCCAGAAAGTTCCTACCAGGCTGAAGTGTGGATTACTTGAAATCTACTTTTCTCCCCACTTCTTTCCCCCCCCCTCAAATTTTCTGCCATTTTTGACATGCGATACGTTGTTACTGGACTAAAATTAGGATATGAATTTGGTTCAGATGAGGCAAAAGTAGCTCCAGAACTCACAATCCTTCAGCATCAGTTACCTCCATTACCCTGACTGGCTCTGATTCCTCTTTATTGCTATAAATGGCTGCTGAACGCCACAACGGGCAGACTTCCTCATTAAACAGTGACTCAGACAGAGTGCTGTCTGGAGCTGATGTTGTTTTTAAGTGAAGTAAACATCCTTCATCTCGTTCTCAGGGTCAGACCAAGTCGACACTGCCAGTGCCATTATACAGCTTTGAGGTTTCTTCGGTCTCTTCATGGTGTGACCTCTTCCACAGTAAAAGCTTATTAGCTTTAAGAGACAGAGCTCGTCTGTTCTGTTATCTGTTTATGGTGCGTGTCTGTCTCTGTTTATTGTTTTCTATTATCTTTGAACAGCTTGCCTTCAGTCTCATATCCGAGTAATCGTCCACCAGCTCCACTGTTTTAAAGTTAGTGACCAGAGCCAAAGTTTAAAAAAAAAGGAAAATCTGTCTTAAATGATCTTCGTGTGATTGTGATAAGCGTTACCATTTTCCCTTCATTTCTCCATGTGGTTTCCATCTCTTATTAACTTTAACAGAAAGAAAAAAGAGAGACTGGTACTATGTAAGTAAGAACAAGAACTAACTTGTTTTGATGAATGAATTTTTTTAAATAAATTCACTTGTTGTCATTTCTATAGCAAAACCTAACTTAGGGATATGTATGCCAGACAGTCCAAGTGGTTTAAACCTAATAATAAACCGATTGCTAAAATTGTGATGAAGTTATGATGTTTAACATTTATGGAAGGAGTCTCCAGTTTCAGTGTTTTGGAGCAGTTGGGAGGTTTTCGACCACGGGAAAGTCTTCAAGATGGAGTACTGGTTTCTTAGTGTTATGACAAGATTTTTTTTTGATGAGGACATGGCTGTTTATAACTGCTATGTACGTGATAATAAATGTAAGTGATAATAAAATTAATTAAATAATTAACAAAAAAAGCGTCATATTAAACACTCAGGGTCGTGCCGTTCGAGGAAAGTTATCGTATATGTGTTCATCTCTTTTAATTTTGTTTATTTTCTACATTATTCCTGAGCATCAGTGATGTAGCGAAAGTGAAAAACATATGGCTTGTGTCTTAAATCATCTTACGGCTTGTTCTCCAAAACAAGCGTCACACTTAGCTTGGTTCTGATAACCACTCTTTCTCCCTCCCTCCCTCCCTCCCTCCCACCACACATATCTTTTCATCTCTTCATCCGAGATCGCTCCATAAGCCGTGACAGCATGGGCTTGAAAATGCATGGAGGGAGTCTCAAAGCATGTAATAATGTGATGGCATTTCGGTTCACAAGTCATTGAACACAAATTTGCATTGTGTTTGCTATCATTGGCCCTCCACGTTATTGGCCTGTTAGACATCTATCGCTTACTTAAATCATCTCGTGACATTTTGGAATAGAAAAACACTGCCAGCGAACCATTACGGTTTAACTGGGGAGTTTAAACTGGAGAATGGCTGTACCATTATCTGAGAAATATTCACCTGATATATATAATCCCAAACCCAAGCATTTTATTTTATTCTTCTTATTATTTTTCATTTAGATTTGGTGTACAGTCTCAAAAATAGCTACCAATCTGTACTTTTTCTTTGTCAATGAGGTGGAACCATTAATATGCATGTAAATTTGACCTGGGAAGCCAACCATGGTGTACCTTTTAAGGCTACAAAACCAACCAGCGATATGCAAAAGTAGCCTCCACTTCATTTCTCAAAGTGTAAAATAACGCCCCAGTTAAACAAGAGCTGAATGCTAGTGGAAAGAAGTCCAAGTGCAAGGCTCAGAGCCCATCCATGCATGATAGAGCCATCTGTTTGAATGGACTGTTAACAGAAAAGGCCTCCTGCTTCTCCTCTCCACCCACAACACACCACATGAGGTACGGCACATGAGATAGGGAATATTATACCACAGCCATGCTGAATTCCCCCTTCTGATTGGCCAGAAGTTGTTGATTAGGTGTTGATTTTCTTTAAAATCACACGCTTTTACAGTACAGTCGACATCACTGAAGTGTAATTATAAACAGATTGAAAACCGTGTTGCGTTGTTTAACAAACATATCCGGAAGACGTTTATTTAACATTTATGGAAGGAGTCTCCAGTGTCAGTGATTTGTAAGAACTTTTCCGACAAGGGAAGTTCTTCAAGGATGAGGACTAAGTTTTCCAGTGCAACGTGTCATTCTTTACTGAATAAACACTGTAATCGTGGCAGATCGCTGTACTGCAAGAGGAAAAAAAGTCTCTTGGACATGGTGTTGTTTCAAAATTATCCACTTCAGAGTAATAACAGGAACTCCACCTTCATGTCCAGCTAGCTAACGTGCTAATCTGGCAGGAATCTTGAGAGAATGCTTCCGAAGATCTTATTACCTCCGCCAACTTTGGAGGAGGTTATGTTTTCGCCTCCGTTTGTTTTTTGTCCCCAACATAACTCAAAAAGTAATGAACAGATTTTAATAAAATTTGGAGGAAAGGTGGGCCATGGGCCAAGGAATAAAGTACTAGATTTTGATGCAAATAAGGATATGTATGCAGATCCAGGATCCAGATATGTACGCAGATCCAGGATTTTTTGCCTTTTCCCAACGTAACTCAAAAAATAGTGAACAGATTTTGATGAAATTTGGTGTATAGCTTTAGTATTATCCTAGGTTCAAGTGATTTTCATGTTGATGTTGATATGTGGGTTGGCAGAGGTATGAACTCTACTGAGTGCCCTTCTAGTTTAATCTGAATTAGTGTTCATAACCTAACATACTTTCTAGCTAGCGGAGATAAGCTAACATGAAGATTTCTGAGAAAATATTTCTTTTTCCCAGGGTGTGTCTGTGCGTTCCTGTCGTCCCATTCAATGACACGCCCATCTGTTGCAATCCTCGATGGGTTTCATAAACCCGATTGCTTACTACAGCTTTTGTTATTGTCAATGCTCCATCCTTGGCTTAAATATAGCTTCAATATAGACTGACAGTTTCCAGTCTGTCCATTCTTGCGAGACCCATTTCACTCACGCTGGGATTATCTAAAAATAAACCAACTCTCCTGTTTTTTTTCATTTTCTCTTTGAGGTCATCAGGCTGGAGCGTAGCATCTTTGTTGACTAGTTCAGGAAACGATCTGGCAAGAGGTGAGTGTTTGCGTTAGCTTTAGAGAAGTAGTTCAGGCTTGAGTAAATATTCTGCTCCATTAATCCCATGGGTAATGGGCCGTGTCCGAAGAGATGATTTACACAGGTAGGTAACTCAAAAAAAAAATCTCTGTATGTAGATTATTTGATGATTGGCGCCATTACAGATTATTTCCTGCTTGAAATTATGGCTTAATTTGCATAATAGTCACATGCTACACCTCACTGTGTGTATCATTCCACTCGTGTGTGAGTTCGACAGGTAAAACTCCACTTCCTAATTCGAAACGGTTACCACGCTAAGACATGGAAAATGATACTTTTCAGGAATATAACTTAAAATATGAAAGCTCCTCGGATGAAGATGAAAAGGAAGAAGGGACGCAGATTTTACCGAAAGCACCTTTAAGGGGAACGTACACATCATTGTGAGCTGGCTAGCCAGCTAGCCGATGTGCTATAAAGTGAGTGTGGCTTCTTTGGGATCTGTTTTCGCTTGTGGAACAAAAATAAATAAAGAAAACACAATGTAGTGGAAGTCAAGCTGCTGCCAAACCTTTGTGATGTACATCGTACATGAGTCTGTTAACTGACATGGCTCTCCTTCTGGCTGCCTCCCCCCCTTATCTCCTCTCTCCTTGCCTTCACCATCCCTCCTACACTATAACCCCCACCCCCACCCCCCACACAATAAGTGCTGGATCAGTCACTTTGCACTTTTCTTCTTGAAGTCCTCTTACTTCAGGATAATGATTTCTTGTTATCTCCAGCTAACAAAGTTGTTTTGGAGAAGCTCAGATCAGCAGTCCGGGCCATGTACATGAATAAGACTATGAGCTCATAATGGCTAGATAATGAACTAACAGTTTCTGGGTGGTTTGTTCCACAATGAGATGATAGCTGGGAAAATGAAACTGTTGTTATCTCACTAATTTCTATTATCAGGCAATGATTTAAAAAGATAGTAGAGCTTTAGATGGGCTCCTTTCAGCCAGAGCTAATCCTTCAGTTCAACAAAATGATTGTCTTGAGATCAGTAGAAAAGTAAGTAGAAGAGTGGGAAATATCTATTAGTGAGTGAATATTCTTTTGTTAAAATGAATAAATAAATAAACAAATAAATAAATGTGATATAAGTAGGTGTGTAGGTAAGTAAGTAAATGAATAAATTAACACATACTACCCGTCCTCCTGGACATACAATTCCCAAGTACTATATTAAATATATAAACTATTCACAATGCTCATATGATGGCAAGACTTCATGTTATGAATGAAAATTAGTGTTCTGAATTTTTATTTTCAAAATATCTGAATAAATTGGTTAAACCCCTGCTACCAGGTTTAAATCCGGTCAACTGCATGCACTTTGCATGTTCTCCTCGTGCCTGTGCCGCAAGGTTTCGTTCTGATTACTGTTTAAGTGGGCGTGGCCTAATATTCTAATGAGAAGTGAGAACGTCCAGGACTAGCCACTTATAATGGTACAAGTGAGGAGAATAGAGACCGAGAGATATCACATATCTCTAGCTTAGCCTTCACATCGCGAAGTGACCATTAAAGCATAAAAGCATAGTT
>JAOTRR010000043.1:2285130-2324449 GCA_028570945.1 Gogo arcuatus | reverse complement strand
GTGTGTGTGTGTGTGTGAGAGAGAGAGAGAGAGAGAGAGAGAGAGAGAGAGAACCTGTGTGTGAGAGGGATAAAGAACCTGATAAAAATGGAGATGTACTAAGAGAAGGAGACTTGGACTAGCCAAGTGTGTCTGGACTCTCTTATTGCCTTCTTTTGATATCTCTTTCACACTTGCCTCAATCATTTTAAATTCAGTTCCGTTCAAATTTAGTGTGTGTGTGTGTGTGTGTGTGTGTGTGTATGTGTGTGTGTGTGTGTGCATGCGCGCTTCCTGACTTACATTTTTATTATTACAATTATAATAAAACCTTTTTTTTTGGTATTTACACAGATCATATTTTTTAATCCATTTACAGTTACATTTAAGGTTGTGGAACATCCTCAACAGTTTATAGTTCCTTTCAATTGTATTCATAGTAAGACTACTAATAAAAGCTTTATTACCCCTTTTACCACTGTGCTGTTATACTCGATTCTGATTGGTCAGAATGTTTGATTAGTTCTGACACAAGTTGATTTTAATGCACTGGTTCGACTACTTTATCGTTTCTATAGTAAGTTGGTAAGTCCTTTGAACTTCAAAAGAAAGACTAAAAGAGCGACTTCTGGGGAACAATTATAGGTGCGAGAACATAAATGAAAAAAGGACGTGTTTTGTGGACGTTCCTCAACATTACTACAAATAATAACTATAAATGGATAAAAATTATGATGCGTATGATCTCTGGATAAACAAATTGTCCGTAGCTGTGTTATAAAAGGAAACACTTCAAGTCATGCTGTTATAGGGAAGTAATCAGTTTCACTGTGGTTGGTCACTGATTATTTTCTGATAGCGGCACACACTCAAGTGTTGAACGAAGATCTTAAATGTATTTATCAGAGATGACATTGGAGAGCACTGTGTTTCTTTGTCTTGAGCCAGCTTTTTGTTCTCAGGATAGGCCATAAAATTGGAAAATGGCTGAATTGCATTTGGCCGAGTGAAAAATTTAGTTGCTGGGTTTAAACTTAGATCACCATGATATTATTTTTTGTTATATAAAGGAAATGTATTCCTCTGGCCTGTAAATGTATGTGTGTAGATAATAGAAGATGGTATTCGATGTGCACATGGACAGATAATGTCTCTCAGAACCATCTGATACTTTTATTGCCTTCTCTATCTCTCTCTCTCTCTCTCTTTCTCTCCCCCCATCATCCCTTCCTGCTGTCACACCCAGGAATTGCAGTTGCCAGGCTTGTAAAATTAATTTGAAACCTTCCCTGTAGTTTACTTGCGGGAATTAACCAGTCACCCTCTAATTAATCTACAACAATGCTGGGTTAGTGAGCCATGTGTAAAAGTGGCCTGAAAATATCTAAACAAGACCCGCAAAGGTTAACGAGCTGATAATTTGTTAACGTCAAGCGTCAGGTTTCCTGTGGTGGCCGAATAACAGCTCAATATTCACGTTGCTCCTCCTTCCGTTGCATTAAAAACGTTGTTTGAACATTTCCGACACAGCCCTGATCTCAGGAGAAATGCGTAGGAATCCAAAATGCAGCTTGAATTAAGCTTCATTTCATATGAACTCTGTTTTTAGAAGATTTGCACACAGCCCTGCTCCTAATGCAGAACATTTTTATCGGACCACATTTTGTAGTAGCCTCAGAGAGATGACTCAGCATGGCTGAGGATGGATTCCAGTTGGGTTCTCAGAATTATAAATCTTCAGAAAAATTTCTCAAGCCATTATCTGGAGGTCTTAGTTCGAGCTCCGAATTAGATGGTTTAAGGAAAAAAAAAGTAAGAAAGATAAAATATGATCTATATTTTGGGACTTTTTTATTTTAAGAATGTATGGAAAATTATTTTTTTACACTTCATTTTTAATGTAAATGATGATTTTTTTTTTATTTCGGCCCTTTTTTCCATAACCACACCACCAGAACTTGCAGCTTCTAATTGTTTTATATATATATATATATATATATAATACAAGATATATATCTTTTATTTTCTCCAAAAATGATGACCAACTCTGGGACTCAAAATGATTGATTGGATATGTATTGATTGATTTATTGATCTATTTGGTTATTCAAAATTCAGATTTTGTGAAATAAATTTTGCCCCTCATACAAAACCATATTCGTCCTTGAATCCATGCCAGTTTTTCCATTTTTCACAACCAGCTGTTTTCTTAAGACTACTTTTCTTAGCTCGAGGTCTTCTGAAATGTCAGCCATTTTAAGAAAATTCCCATATGCTGAAATGAATGGATGCAATCCACTCTCAAGACTGACTTTATACCCCATCTACAGTATCCATCAATCCATTCTTCTATCTATCTACTGTTAAGTTGGAGTCTTGATGGCTGTATTAATGAATGATTGATTAATGAACTATTCACCGATGAATGAATAGTTGGACTACTTATGAAAAACTACAACTACTACAACAGTGTCGACATCATAACCTCTTTATGCACACTGTAAAAACACTAGCATGTTGCATTTGACCTAATTAGAACATAACTGTTGCTCTCAAAAGAGAAACGATATATTTTTTTATGCCTGCATGACTCGTCGACTCATTCACACACATCTGACCCCTTAATGAGTATCTGATTCTGGGCCATTAAACAGTAATGCTGGTGAAAAATGAACAAGAAGAAGGAGGGTTTGTTTAAAGAAAGTAGGACCTCGGGAAAAAAGCTGTCCGAACAGCAGAACTAGCGGCAGAGTTAATGAGAGGAATAACAAGAGCAGAAATCTTTTCTCCATCGCTGCAGCATTACATATTTATTCCTTATAAAAAATGAAAGATGAGAGATGTACCAGAAACATGGAGTGTACAGGTGAAACGAGGCAAAGAAAAGAAAATCTCCTCACAGACCCCACATTGAGAACCATAAATTTAAACTAACGAAAATGTTGTACAAATTTGAACAAGAAAAATCAAATTATTTGGATAGATTTGGTCATTGAAATGATACATAAGTACATATTACCATAATAAAAACAACTTATGCATTTTTTTTAAAGAATTTCAAAGCATGAGAAAATATTGAATATAGATCTATAAATATAGACGGCCTTCTACTGCACACATTATGATACTCAAATAAAAAAAGCGTCTTATTGCCACTTCAAATGACTTATTAATAAGCATTTAGAAAATGTATTCATTCAATTTTTAAATTTATTTTATTTTGAGGAGATATTTGAGGTACAATGATATAAATAGCCCTGAATATTTTATAATTTAGGAAGCAGAAGAAGAAGAGTGAAAAGCAGAAACGGGGAAATTAAAGAATAAAAGATTCACAGAAAAAAAGAAATAGGAAGAGATCGAGACGAAATAGACAGATCGGAGATATTTAGCTGTGGGATGTTTATAATTATGGGGTCATTTAGCTGTGTGGGGTTTTGTGGGTGTGGGGTCATTGAGCTTTGATGGGTCATATTGAATAAGAGAATAATGTGGAATCATAGTTATATCACCTTCATCCAAGTGAAATGAAGACTTTTCTGGAGACTTTATTTGCCAAGACGGGCAAACAGTGTATTTTTATATAGCATTATAAATAATTTTCATCAACAGAATATACTAATTTTTCAAAAACAATATTTAAACAATGGCAAAAAAGTTATTTAAATGCTAGTTTCTTGAAACACCAGATGGTGCGACTTGGACACATCATGATTGATGAACCCAGGGTCATCGTCAGACACCCTCACCTGGGTGACCCAGCCAGGGGTGATCAGTCCCCGGTTTGTGTCCAAGTGGCGCACTCCACCATGGATCACCCCTCTTGATCCACAGCCACCTCGACGCTTTTTCTCCAGCTTCGATGATGTCCTTTCCTGCAACCCTCTGATGCCAAGGAGACTGAGTGTCCAATTTAGAGACTGCCCTGTAGAGATTTAGAGCAAAGCCCCTGCAGCCCACCTCAATGGACTCACAGTGGACCTTCCACCCATGCCTTCTACATTCCTCTCCCAGTTCAAGATATTTGGTCTTCTTACGCTCGTGGGCCTCATCTATCCGGTCTTCCCAGGTAACAATGACTTCCAACAGAACTACCTGCTGAGAACAGTCAGATGTAAAGATCAAATTTGGCCTAAGTGTCATCCTTGCGATGTGTTCTAGAAACTTCAACTGCTTCCTTCGGTCAACCTTTGGCTGCCAGTCACGAGCTGAGGTTATCAGCCCAGTTGAGGCCCTGAGCTCCACCTGAGGGTTTTCTCTCACCCTGACAAAGGTGATGTCACGCCTTGTTGGAACCTGATGTTTGCTCTGTTGGATTCTGGTGCAAATGGTGTCAGCTACTGCCCTGAGCGCTTGGTCATGGCACCATTCTACCTCCCTTCTCCCAAGGCTTTCAGGCAGTAGCTCAGGATGTGCTCCAAAGAACGTCTTTTCAGGCACAGTGGACATGGCAAGGTGTTGGATAGACCCCAGCAATGCAGGTTGGATAGGCTTGGGAGGATATCATAGACAGAGTGGATCAGAAATTTGAGTCTAGCTGGTTCTGACTTCCAAAGATCTGCCAACCTGATCTTACTGGCAGTTGTATGGTCCAAATTAGTCCAAGCTTCCTGCTTGTGCATAGCCACTGTCCTACTGCAGGGTTCCTTTTCAACCTCTGCACGGATCTTTCCCTGGATCAGCTGACGTTTCTCCCCCCCAGGCTTTGTCGTAACAGGGTCTTGAGTAGCTACCATCTGTGGCACATCTGGCTGCCACAAAGCCTACCATGATGCCATGTCTCAGCGTCACTTCTGCCTGTTCGACTGCCTCACTGTAATGCCTGCAGATGAGACTCTGGTATTGGTTTAGTCTCTCTGGCTCTGGTGACCTTAAATTCCTCTGTCAGGTTGGTGATAGGAAGCTGCAGCTTGTTGGCTTGCCTATAAAGGGCAATGCTTCTTATGCGCTCTTTGGTAGGCTCAACCATCTGTGAAGGAACTGGCTCATGTTTCACTCGAAGCCTTCCACAATGGTCATTAGACCTTCATATATCAGCAGTGGCAGGATACCATGGCAGGATAACAGGATACTTCTTTAAATGCCAAAGATTCAGGAAGTATTTATGAAGCAATTGTGTAATGTGGATACCTAATTGTATGTCAACATACATATTTTACTCAGCAAAATACACTCATTTTCAAAAACAAGATTTAAACAATGGATATTTTGTAATGCAAAAGATTTGTTTAGCATTTAACACACCCAGATAAAGTGTACATTCCAATATACACTTGATGGTTAAATATGTAGAATAAGCCCACTTACTAACTGTATTTATCTACATGTCTGTAATGCATCATGCAATTTACTGAGCTATACATATGCACATGAATCATTGTGACTGAATGAGCTTTAATAATAAATGACAACATGTTGGCCTGGTGTGCTTTGTCCCCTAACAGCTTTGTATGATTTAGCGAAGAGAGAGAATACAGATTAAAATCCGGCATTGTTAGGGGATGATTAATGAACTTACATTTACATGCTCTCATGTTCGCTGTTCCTACACTACTGTACATCCCAGGGCTGGATTATCATTTGGTTCAAATTAAAATCTGGACACTTTGTGCGATTTTGTTGGTTTTACATGGCAGGTTGTCATGGCAACACACCATCTAAGTGTCAGGATGGAAGCAACTTGATGGTGTCTCATATTCTCTCCAGGTTTAGCATAGCTCTCTGTTGGCTATACTAAAAATAAAATAATGCTTTTTTAATTCCTCATGGGAAATTATCTACACAGAATAAAGATTATGTGCAGAATAATACACTGCAAATACACTTGTATGCAAGTTATATCAATTATGCAAATGTACAAAACTGTCACAAACAGACTGCCAATGGGTTAAAGGTTCAAGTCATTCAGAAATTCTTTCTTTATTCAGAGGACACTGGATCGAGATCATTAACAACCAGTTCGGTGCACCAGTGACAGTGTGTGTAAACGCTTGTCCACCCACAGGCACAGAGTGATGCGTTTTCGGGGGGAGCATGTCCATCATGAGTGTGTGTGTGTGTAAAGTGTGACTAAAAAGCGTCCCAGTCGTTACTCAAGATGGCACGAGACCACTTTTTCTTTTTTGACGGAAACCGATGCAGATCCCCATCCGGTATTGTTTTCTTTAAAAACTACTAAGCTTTATTTATTTATTTATTTATTTATTTCAAAATGAAGCACTGAACAGTTTCACACACAAATCATTTACATTGCATGTAAATATAATAAATATGATAAAGAATAACTGTATATAATAAAATACTGTGGAAATATAATAAAATCAATCCAAAGAAAAGCAAAAAAAACAGTCAAGTCTCTTTATACAGAAACCTTTCCAGTTCTGATTTTTTTTTTTTTTTCAAATCCAATTCCAGTCTTTAAATTTGTACAGGATGCGATATCCGATATCCGTTTTCCGATATTTCTCTCCGATTTCGGATCCAGCATTTCCTGCTCGTACTGCCCTGATACTAATACAGGATATCAGATTGGTGTGATCTCTAATCGTTCCTATTATTTATTTATTCCTTTATTCCATTCATTCACCTACTGATTTTATTTGTATTTATACTGTAATACGCACACATTTTTTGCAATGTCAAATTCCATAGTCTATTTTATTTCTGGAATTGTTTTCTATCCATCCATCCATGGCATTTTGTTCAGATATAGTGATCCTGACATGCTCATCATTTTTACCAGTTTAACAAAATATTTCACTGTTTCACATTTCCTCATTCCTGGTTCAACATCACAGCAATAAAATGCTGTAAAACGTCATACCCCAAACTGGAAGAGCATTAGAGGGTTAGTGTCTGTGCTCTGTTATATTCATCAGTCCTTTGATGAAACTGATGTAAATGTCACTGAAAGACGTGTCATGGGTTCCGGCCTTTCGTTAATTCAAACTGACTGAATAATGTCACCTTGCCAAAAAAAACAAAAAAACAGTGAAGTTAACTATTCCCACGCTGCTGAAAATGGCGTCTGTATGATTTGCCTAGTTAGAGGAAGCAGATCATTTTCTCTAAAGCAACTTAGAACCGAGGCACAATCCAATGTAAGCACAGAGATGTGCAGTTAGAGGCTAAAGCATATAAGATGAAAGTGTAAAAGGCTTCATCATGTGTCTGAAAAAGATATGACAAAACCTAATAATACCTAATAAACTGATGTCATTTGTGGCCAGCGCTAGTATAATATGCTTTTTATCTTTTTTTTTTAATTTACTTCATTTAATTTCACTTCATCTCATTTTATTTTAAATCCAACAATTTTTATTTGCATGTGCTCCCTTGGTATATTTCTTTCTTTCTTTCTTTCTTTTTCACATGGAACAGATTTGACATTAGTACACATTTCCATTTTTTGCTTTACATCTATTTATTTATTTGTTTATTTATTTATTACATTTAACAGATTTTTAAAAAGTGCAGATTTGAGATGAGAACACTTTTTCTTTCTGCTTTCTTTCCAGTTTTAATTTATTTTTACACATAGCAGATTCATCCAAATTGGAGATTTGCCCTTTTGCAAATTTTGCACGTGTTCCATTTTGCTGTTTTTATTTATGTATTTATGCATATATATATTGTGGGGATCTGATTTTACGACACAACAGAATTTTTTTTTGCTCCCCCCTCCCTCTCTTGGGTGTTCAGGGTGTCTGTCAGCTCATGACAGTATTTCATTGTGAATGATCAGCAGAATCTGTTTCTGTGCAAACACATGACAGGGACTGACAGCGATGCTCCTCTGGATTATACCTTCACCGTTGATATCATCATCATCATCATCATCATCATCATCAACTCTTTTTATTGTCTCGCAGGTGGAAGTGATTGACACACATCCAGACACTCATGAAGTGAAGGACCACTGCCTGTCTTTCTCCTCATTACGTGTCACAGTTTTCTACCTGAATTACAGTTATATAGCTACATATAATCTACACATTGCTTGGGCCAGTGGAACAACCAATGTGAAGTAGTTAGCACTACAGAAAGAATAAGAAAGATCATGAACTGGACATGACCTTTGAGTAATCTTGGATGAAGCCATCTCATCAGCTTTTCCATGAGCTTTGCTTTGTTTTTTTGTGTATAGATGTCACGTGAAGCAAACATTCAGCTATCAGAAGGACACTTTCCCTTGCTAAGTCGACAAAATAAGAGAAGTCAGTGCTGTTGTATTGTATTTTTTTTCTGAATATTGTTGTTTTTGATTTATGACATGCGAGTAAACATGACATGGCATTACAACCAGAGTTTTCTAATCTGCTGTTTGACTATTGAGCTTTGTACACAAAGTGGCATCCAGCTGAGTAAACTCAACAAGCTTTACAAACACTGATAAGGTACAGAGTAGTCTTTGTTTAGTGCTCCAAATATCTGTATTTGGATTTAAATGCAAATATTCTGGAAAATATAGACACCACATAGAACCAACAACACTAAACAAAACACAAAATACAAAAATTCGCCTTCTCCATTCCAAGTTCACTATATGCACCAGACATGTGGTGCATTTTTATATGTCAAGATTCTTCGTATGAAAAAGAAAAGCTCACACATGGATTAATTGTTGATGAAAACCAGGACAATATGTAGGACATAGATTCGTCTCCATACCATAATGCCTGCTAAAGGACAAGTGTCTTGTGAATGACAGAAGCAGATGTTTAATATGTGGCCTTCATGCATCTGGTTTATTAATGAAGCCTGGTGTTGGATGCATGTACTTGAATGTGGGTTTCAGGGAATGTTAGCAAGAGTTAAACACCGTAGGCTCAGGTTCCCAATAATGTGTGGTGTTCAGAGATGTAGACACGTTTATAAAAAAAAATAAATAAAATGCTCCTAAAACATTTTTGCAATGCCGAGGTGTATTGTAAGTGTCGTTAACATTATATCACCCTTTTTGTCTGTATGGCAACATTACAAAAATCTTTTTAATATGCATAAAACACTTCTCTTTGCTGGTGCTTAGGAAGAACCTTAATGTGTTACAACAGGCCAGTCACATCCCAAGCCTCAACCTGACTGAGAATCTGTGATAATACTGTGGTAAAATTGCTATTCACCAATTGGTCCATCCAATCTGATGGATAAATACAAATGAAATCAATAAGGGGGTGAATACTTTTGGGAAAAAAAAGTCTTGCACGAGTCTGTTTTAATTACAGGCTACAACAGGACAAAATGTGGAGTCAAAATGTGTGAATACTTATGCAAAGCACTGCAGACCCATGCTTGAGCCACCCTGGTACTAAATCCGTTAATCCAGCGTGCAGGATAAACAGAAGATTTGTTTTCATCAGGGGGCAAGAAGAATACACACTTGCACACTGGCAACAGGCAACAATGGTGATTCTTCAGCCCGAGCGTCGGACCAGTCGGAGAGGGATTGCGGCTTCGGTTGTAAATATTAATAACCATATTGTGGGTTTGTACAGAGAAAGTTATTGCTGAGTCAGTTGGTCGCCTCGTATTTACAACCCAACAGGAGCAAGTCAGCGCTGTTGCATTTTAAACACTGCTCCTGGCTCTTCACTGTAAAATCCGATATAACATTAGGAGTTTAATAATGCAACATAAAATGAACGGTGAGAAAGCTTATGAGCCACTTAAAAACAAACCACACTTGATTCCTGTCCGAATCTCCATTTGTTTTATATCCTCATGAGGTCTGCCAGGGTTGTGCTTTTTTTTTTTTTTTTTTTTTCCCCCAACACCAAAACTGGGCTTGTGGAAAAAGCAAGTCTGTAGCTATCTGACTGGTTTGAAAACAGTCTCTGATCACCAAGATCTTATTTTACGCAAATTGTCAGAAATAAATTGAATACGTTTCTGCAAACAACAGGAAAGTGTTAGTGCAGTTTAGTTTATCTACGATGCACAGAATCATTTCTGTTGTCATAGGAACTATACACTTTACAATCATTCACGTTGGAATGCTTTTTGTCGAGATAGGCTAGCTCACATTCACAATGTTTACATGCACAAAAAAACCAAAACCAAAACATAATTTTACTCTTATTCCAAAATAGACAATATTCCTCCTAAGCTGTTTATATGGCTAATGAAAATGAACATTTGACTAATATTCCTGTTTCTATGCAGCCGTGCATACTCCGATTGTCTCGTTGGTTTGTGTATGATGCACAGAGCTGACCATAAACAGGCACGAGGCCGCGTGTCGCAACCAAACTGCCATAAAAACCCCCAATTGAGAATCATATTCCGAATGTGCTGTATCCATGTCCAAAGAACGCTCCTAAATCCTGAATAATATCAACATATCCCACATAGCATTGTCGAAATCGGGAAAATGCTAACTTCGGAATATCCAAAGGGAATATGCTGTTTACATGACCCATATCAAATTCCGAATATTGTCATATTCGGAATAATAGCGGAATATTGATGTGCATGTAAGTGTACTTATTGTGAGAGTGTGTTTGAATGGAGTTGTGAGGTTAGTGAGTATTTATTCCATATATTCTCGGTAAATGGTTAAGACAATCTTCCAAATCAGAAATGTGTGCACACCACAGTGACCTTGTTTCCCACTTAAAGACTAAGAAACACAAGAAAAATGTGTCTTAGTTTTTCAATGTCTAATATTTTTGGGTGAGTTGGGCGCCTTTTGAGATGTTTTCCTCAGAACTGGCAACCCTGACGCCCATAGGAACGTTTCACGTTAAGTATGTGGGGTTGTACCCTTTTCATATTTCCGTATCTGGAAACGAAATCAGGTTAACGACACAAATGGGACGAATGCAACTGGAGCATACCTTAGTGCTTGAGCATGCTTGGCAACAACTTTTAACCACACACACACACACACACACACACACACACTTCACAACTGACTCTGGAAAGTTTAGTTGAGCATCATAAACCTAGCAAATGTTGTAAGCTAGTGCTTAAATTATTCTTTAGCATACAGAGAATGCTATTACAAAGCAACGCCTGCTGTAGCACAACCTTTTCCTCAAACAGTAAAAGAAAAAAATCCAAATTTGAGTTCTCGTGACTTTCCAAGGTACGACGGTTTATAGAAAAGATGGCTTCCAACAATTTTGAGAGAGAAAGCCACTCATTTTAACATCATTCTAGTACATTTGAGTGTTGAGCAGAGTTGGCAACCAACAATTTTTGGCAAACTTCTAATTAATTTCATGTCACGCTGAGCAGCTAGCTAGCCAGCTAAGTAAATGACCAAGTATCTAGCTTGCTGTAACATTAGCTGCCTTAATGCTATTTCTCTGTCAACTTTATTCTCTAGAAAGGATGTGAACAATAAAATGTGGACTTTTGAGCACAGAAGTACAGTATGCGACAGTGGCATTTATCACCTGTAAGCTAACTGTGTCATAAGCATTTAGCAAATTCCATCAGAGCACCACTTACTAGCTTACAGGTTTTGACTTGCTGAATGAAAAAAGTGAAAATGTATCTGTTTGTGCCAGTGTTTTATGGTTCAAATCCATTGTTTTAACATGGCTAGCACACTGCTAATCAGTCAGGCCAAGAAAAAAAGTTTTATTTCAAGATTGTAGGTCAATGGTGGACAGCATTGCACACAGCTTTTGGTTGTTAGCAAGACAATCACTACTTATACCAATCAATTTAAAAAACATAAACCCATGTAAAATTACATGGCACAGAACTGGCATGATTTAGCTTGTTAGCCTAGAGTTGGCCATGTGTTCTTATCCCAAATGGCAACTCTGCAACTCTGCCATCCCCCCCACCCATACACATACAAACAAGGTCAGTTAGCAGAATGAGCGACCTCTCTGCAAAAGCCGTCCGTGCTAACAACGCTCCATCCGTCTGCCATTATTTTTAACAGTCAACGCATGGAAACCAATCTAGCAGCTAATGCTAATTCATTAAGCCATTCAACACTTTGGAGATAAACACACAGAGCTAATGATGGCCTCTTTGGCCTTTGTCTGCCTCAGTTATTGCTAAATTAGAACAAGCGATGGCTTAAACAGCATCTGGACACTGATGACAAATGCACGCTGGTGATTTTGATCAATATCTTCGATGTCCCCTTGCTAGGGGAACCCTTTGACTGATGAACTATGACTTCAGGGTTTCACTGAATGTGTTTTTTTTTAAACTTAATTTTACAGGAAGGAAAGGAAAGAGCAATAGAAACATGTAAATTATAAATAAATAAATAATTTTATTTATGTAAGCAGAAAATAAATTTTTTGTTTTTATTTATTTATTCATTTTTACTTTTTTAACCTTTTTTTCTTTCTTCTTCTTCTTCTTCTTCTTCTTCTTCTTTATGTTTTGATCAATTGTAAATTGTAAATTTTTGGATTCCTAAGAGATAGAGAGAAAAAGGAAGGAAGGAAAATGAAGGAAAAATGTAAAGATGTAAAAAATGTAATGTAAAAAGAAAGAAAGACAGAAAGAAAAAAATGAAAAAAGAAAGCAAAACAGAAGGAAAAATGCTCAGTGTCTGCTTACTACAAAAGTCATTTGATTTGTTTTTATTTTATTTTACTCCTTGTAAGAAGAAGAGAGAAAAGCAGAAAGAACAAATGTACGTAATGTGCCTGATTTGTTTGATAAAAGCAAACATAGCACTGCGTTTGCTGCTGTTCTGGTTGCCACTGAGTGAAAAGCAGAGTGAATCATTTCAGCTCCACTGTTAAACGGCCCACAGGTAGCTGAACATGATTCTCAGCAGGTGTTCAAGCTTACCTTCATACTGTGATGGCCAGGGATTGGATGCAGAATGTTTGAGTGTTTTTATACCTCACTGTTCTGTATTTGAGGGCCTCGGAAGCATGCGTCTTTCACAGCCTGTTTCTCAGATTCTAATGTCCTGACAGGTTCTCGTTGCACGACTCAAACGATTGTGAAGGTGATTCTTTCTGAAAGCCCTGGGATCTGAATAGTAAGCAGTATTCTCACCATTCGATATGTAATCAGCTGGATAAACTGCTTAATGCAATGTCTTGGGTTTTGAGCACAGGACCTGCATATAAAGTAAATGGAGCATTTCACAATGCTATCGAATCCAGTTTAAAATACTGTTTAAAGCTCTGCAGCAGGGATTTTCAGATGGTGCTGCCAATACATGTGGAATGGAGATCCTTTGCCAAGAGCGTGGAAATAAAAATGTAATCAATATTTGAGTGACTCGAGCTGGCAGCGCTCTCAATAATTTTTATGGCCATGCATGCAATCAAGCTCACACTTACATTCAAAATTACCCTTCTCCGCTGCAAATCCACTTATATCCTGAATTAGTAATGGAGTACTATTATTTTTAGCATGGAGGCCAGTATTAGGTGCAATAGTTACCACTAGTAGCTTTGATATTCACTTTGACTAGAAGAAAGCCAATATTGGGACTTCACACACTCGGAGATTGTCAACTGGCAAGCACTTGGAGCAGAAGCCATGAAGTCATCAACATATGAAAAATAAAAAAAAACTGGCTGCAGTTCAGTGACTATTTTTTGAAACATGAGCCAGTGCAGAATTAGTAGCAGTTCACTGACTCACATGAAGTAATGGCATGATTTGACATTAGCAGCAGTCAACAACAAACAGAGGACAGTGGGAGATTTGCGTTTATTCCCTCATTTCAATTTCAAAACAAATGGTCCATCTGTTCAAAGTAGCTGGGTGTAGCAGTTTTTATTTTACTGTAGAAGGTCAGATCTGAAGGTTACAGGACAAAAACAGGCTACATTCATTAACATCAGAATATACAGGTTGGTTGGATGGCTCTGTGCATTTACTGCATTCATTCATCTTTAGTAATAGCTTTACCTTGCTCAGGGTCACAGTGGATCTGGGAATACCCCAGCAACACAGGCTGCAAGGCAGAAATTCACCTTGCATGGGACACCAGTCCATCTCAGGGAACCTTGCAACATTTAGCATGGGCAATCCACCTACTTGTCTGTTTTTTGGCCAATATTTTGTGAAATAGAACCAGTTAAGTTTGTTATAAAATATTGTGGGTTGGTACATCAAAGAATCATAACTGTAGGAGAATGCTGGATGGGACAAACAGATGGTAAGAAGTGGTAAAGTCTTCAAATTTTCTTATTTATCGCTATAAACAAATTGTTCATGGTTAAACATTAAAAGGTATTACTTGTCACCATTTCGTCATGTTAGTTTCTTATTCAGACCTTTGTACGCAGAACGTTTATGCAACTAGATGTTGACAAATAGATCCTTAAGCAAGTTTGACGGCACTTAATTAATTCCTGAATGAATTCTTACTCATCATGGAAGAATAGGTGCTTTTCATCCAAATGCCACTCGGCAACAAAGATGCAGCCAAGGCTGTTTTGGCATCTGTGAATATTCGTAATTCAGTTATTCAATTGTGCTGAGACCCTTCAGTATATCTGAGCCCCAGATAGACATCAGATGTTGTGTCAAACTCTTGGAACCGACATCGGTACATTTGTTCTGGGTTTATTACTTTTTGCTCACTGTCTTATTATCAGCTCCTTTCAATTTTACCATCTCTCCACCAAGAAATAAACAGCCGTTAAGGGGAAGGGAGCAAACAACACAGCAATAAAACAAATCCCAGACAAAGTGTTACTGAAGATAAAAATTGGATCAGAGGACATGATGGAACACTGTAGTGTCAAGAGGAGTCAATCTATGTGGACGGCCATGGTTATCATGCATCAGCTGTGGATACACTAGTGCTGGACATTTGACCAGCTTTTTTTTTTTTTTTTTTAAGGAAATTTGGAAGAAATATGAACCACTGAAAGTGTTTCAATTAGACTCTGTAGTAATGGAGTCATGCGGAAAGATAACTGCTACCCCAATCCATTTAGACTAATCTAAAGCTATCAGCTTTTCAAGCTATCTCATGCAAATTCTTATGTATTTTCAATTCGGACCTGATCTTGCCAATTCAAGGGCAATCTGGAGGGATTTCAGTGGAATGGGTGGAGCAATTTCCAGCAATATGTGGTATGAGCAATTGCCTAAGGCACCCGACCCACCAGGGGACCCATAAGACTATTAAAAATATAAATATTTTAATATCTGTGGCAGGGGTGAGGGCAGGTATGATGTCCCTTAGGGCTCACAAAGTTTCAAAAATCTTGAATGCAACCTCCACTCTATGATTTGACGTATTAGTGAATTATTAACCGAAGAACAAGAGTAATCAAGATGCCTTATCTTTTGACCAACCAGAAATCCAGGTAATAATTCAGAATTCCTTTTTTGGTGTTGCTGAAGGTATCAGATTTGGAGTTAGTTTGAATTTGTTTGAATGTAACTATTGCTTTGTACAAGTTGGCTTGTGGTCATTGTAAATAAGCTTCTGACTTTGGTGGCACAATGGTGCAGTGGGAAGACTTCCTGCCTCACAGCTCCAGTGTTCCCAGTGCGATCCTGAGCATGGGTTACTGTCTGTAAAGCATTTCACATGTTCCCCTTGTGTCTGCAAGGGGACCCCCACATCTCCGTTTCATTCCACTTCCCGAAAATATACCAGTAGGTTGACTAAATGGCTCCTGGTGCCCCTAGATGGAGTGGTGTCTCATCCAGGGTATATTATAGGATAATCTCCAGATCCAGATTTTTCTCAGGTTTCCTCCCATTGACCTAAAGGGTAGATTGGCTACAACAAACTGTCCCTAGGTGTCTATGAGTGAGTGCTGCCTTGCAATGGACTGCCATCCCTTGGGCTCTGGTTCCACCATGAATCTGACCAGGATAAAGCATTGACTAAATCTGAGTGAGCTTACAATTTAACTGGCACAAACGTGATCAGGAAATGGAAAAATTGAATCCCAACCAAGGCAAAACTGTGGTTCTTGAGTTGCTGCAGCACTGTCCTCCAAGTGTAATTAGTCCATGTGAGCGGCAGTTTTTTAATAAAGATGCATTGACTGCCTTTATATGTATCAGAGGAAGTTCTCTCTGATCGGTAGCTCTTGTGTAATTGGGGACATCAAGCTGATATGGTGGGGATTTACAATGAGAAAATTTGGTTGAAAGTTGGTGGGAAAAACTTAAAGAAAGTCTAGAAGTGCTGATATGTTTTTTCTGTAGGGGAAGCTTTAAAGGTACTGTGACAAGAATTTGTCATTCAGGCAAAAGAGGTCACAATAGAACCTTCAAGATGTTGTGTTTCCCACAAATTTTATGTTCATAATGTTTTCTGGGAATTAAGTTTCTAGGCACTTTAACTGCAATAGCATTCAATCTGACAGTTGTTCCTGGGTGTTCTGATAACATTTGGTGTTATCTTGGTATCTAGATATATCCTACTTACAATACCACCCACTCGCCATTAAATCTTGGCACTGCATCTGAGTATGAACACAGCATACATTATGGATGCACAGTAAATATTAAAAAAAAGTTAATTACTCTTTTCTTTTCATCTGAATTGTGTGATATGGCCAGTTAGAAATGATTGTCATGCCAGTTACGCCAGATGGTGTTTGTTTATTACTTAATTTATTTGTCGCATCTTGTTCAGTATACAGTATATCCAATCATATTTACCCAGATGTTTTCACATCTCAAGAGCTGCAGGATGTTTTGTCACCACCAGTGTGTTCCTTGTGAATCACAATAAATCAGAATGCAGTTTCTTAGAAGCCAGTGACAGATGCTAATGGTGTATGTGTAGGTATTGTATCATATATTGAGGGGATTTAATTGTCCTTCTGAGATGATGTTGTGTTTTTAGATTGTGATCAACGATCTGGTATAGGAAAGATAGGGATGGACAATAAGGCAAGAAAAAAAAAGCATATTGTGGTATCTTAATCTGTGATATGCATCAGCAGTGATGTATGAAAACATTTTTTTTTAAAGAGATTGGTACTGTATCTGTTTACTTTTTTGCAAAAAATTTAAAACAGTTTTCAAATGCTTTATAAAAGAGTGCACCAATTATTGGCTAATGCTCATCCGTACATTTAAAGCATCTAATGATTGGATGAGATCAAATCATTTCAAGCTGTTTTGCTGCAGTATGATGAAATGCAAAGCATTATAGTCTCAGAGGCCACACCTCCTACACAGGCACTGTCAGACAGAAAAAAACATGGAAGTGAAGAGGAAAGAGATAATGTTTCCGAATACTAGTACAGTGCTTGTTTGGTGTCAGCTTTACAGATAGACATTCATATTGAAGTCACAATTACTTCCCAGATACCTGCTGGTTTGAATCAGTCTAGACATATTATAAATATTGAGACTGATGCACTAAGTACAACACACACAAAGCACAGAGGAATCACAGCAAGATGCCAAGTGGCTGACAGGTAATGTTCTCCACGCATGGATTTGTGAGAACCTGGTATAAAAACGGTCACAATGAGTGAGTTTATGCGTATGTTGACATAAGTATGAAACGCCCCCACAGCTTTGCCGTGCCTTGCTTGACCTAGAAAAGATCACGGAGAAGCAGCTGTTATTCGCCTCCTCAGCACCGGAGTGTGTTTTTGTAAAAGTGCGTGGTGTGGTTCAAGAGAAGATGATGGACGTTTACAACCATGAAGCTCACGTTTGATCGTGTTCCTTTTGGTTCTAATCCGAAATCTTGAAACATGTTAAGTTTCAAGTTGGAATTAACCCTTTAATTTCCAGAGAAATATTCATGACAGGTTTTCTTTTCAACTCTAAATGATTTTAGATATCAACACCCTCCAAATTCTACATTGGACTCAAATCAAAGAAACAAATTCCCTGTGAAATTTCAAGGCTAAAATTAGATTTAAGATCGAGATTTTCCCCCCCTCTCACTTTTCTTTTCCAACAGAGTCAACATTTATGGTTTAGTCGATTATTTTATTTTCTCAGACCAGTTTCATCCAGCACAAGTCAAAGTTCTTCAAGATAAAGTTGATGCAAAGTGAAAGTAACTACCAATTTCACAACCTGTCCCCTTTCCCCTTCAGTGAATTGGAAACGCCAATAGAAAGAAGGAAGCCGGGGATTGTGGGCTCTTTGTTTGATAAAATAATTGGAAGAGCTGCTAGTTATAAAATTGCGGTCACACTGGACTGTCCTTGTTTTCTTGCTGTTGCCTGGTGCACATCAAAAATCAAAAACAAACAAATCACACATACAAACAAAAAAATTTGCTAGTAAATGTTACGTTACCATTGAATTCTACAGTCACATGGTGATTGCAAGTGATAACAGGAAGAAACTTGTTTTGTGGACATTCCACAACACTAAATGAAACTATAATTGGTTAAAAAGTATGGCGTGTCTTTCTTGAATAAATAAAAAATGTAATCATTGGCGAAGTAGGGTTAAAGAGGGGAAACAGTGACTCAACTTCACCTCATCACTGATTAATTTACTATAACATCCTGACACATTATGGTGAAAGATACATACCAAAGGTACAAAAAAAAAACCCTTTAGTGTCAAGCAGCGATGCAATTTTTAATACCTGTAATTTCTGAGAGTGTAAAAGCAGGTTGTGAAAATGTACACACAAGTGTAAGTAGACAACAGAGACATCCAATCACTTTTATTAGGCCATAATGTGTTTAATTGTTCATGTTATTTATTCAGATTGTTCTGTTCTGTTTGCTGTGATGTGCTATCACTCTGAGGCGAGCTTTAATACAGACACAAATAGCTATTTAATTCCTTGGGGAGCTTTTATTTAAGACTTGTAAGGAGGGATAGTGGAAAAGAAGCGTGCAGACTGGTGGGCCGAAAGGATTCACGAGTGGATTTGAGGAGTGTGGGTTTCAGTGGGTGCTCACTTAACTAGATGTTGGATCTCCACAGGTGACTCAGTGAGAGGGTTTGGTTAAGAGTCTCTGCCCACTTCTTCTGCAAACGGCGTTTTAAACCTCCTCATGATGAGTCACCCACCAGGACACTGAGAGGCTTTACAGCTGTTGTGGTGTGCTTCAATTTGACTCCTTGCACTTGTTTTACTGTCAGTGATATATAGTGTATAATATGAGGTGCTGTCACCACTGCTGGACTGCCAGTAATCCAAGAACAGTAATATGTGTCCTTGAGACCCCATGTCATTGTTAATGTGTTCATTTTGCTAGCATAAAGGTATTGCGGTGTCAAAAATCAGATCATATTTTATCATTTTGATTCCAAAAATGACAGTAAAATAGTAAAAATACAAGGTCTTACCAGTTATCACATTTTTACCCATTTGTGTTGTAGGTCCCATGTCAACAAGCATGTGCTTGTCTTGTTTCTGTCCCTGTCCTGTCATTGGTTCATTGCCTGATTATGTCCACCTGTTCTGTTTTAGTTTGGATTTTTATATCCTGTGAGTCATGGCTCATTGTAAAGTCTTACCAAGCCTTGTTTCCTGGGCATCAAAGTATTTTCTAGGTTCATATTTTAAAGGTTTAAAGCTTTGCATGTTTCCCTTGTTGCTGATTATGGAACATTCCATTCCACATACCTGCCTGTGTTTGACCCCTGTTATGTTCCATGATTACAAATATTGGGTTTACCCCCAATAATGCAGATAGCTAGTTGACACAATTACATCCTGTCTCTCACCTCCTAAATCCAATTTCGCCCCAGGCAAACTGACCAACTAGAAGAATAACTGAACACGTTTGAGCTTATGGCAAATTATGTAATGATGAAATTATAATAGATCATGAAATATATCTATCTCTTTATACAGTCAGAACGAAGGTTTTCTATTTTTCAGTGGCAAGACACCTCAACAGTAATGGGAACAAAATTAATGACATCTCCATTTGCATTGCCAGTTGTTGTTACGAAAGCAATAAGTGAAAAAGAAATGTAAGAAAAAAGAGCTCATCTGGAAATTAAGGTCATTCCTTGACAACAGCTATTACAAAATCAATTGATCAATTTGTAAACAGCTGATGAAGGATTTTTGCTGTCCTATTTCTCTTGAAACTTTGTTACTATATGGTTAAGAATTAATATTTTTCTAAACCTCCCTTAGTATGCACATTTCTGATAATCAGTTCTAGCAGAAGCCAAGCAGGGGGCATCTTTGCAAAGTGCACAAACTATCTTAACTGGCTGCAACCTCATTCTGAACCAATCATTATCCACAACTCATGACTGTATCGGGCACTGGACAGAGACCTCGGGGCAAATGCAGGACCCGCTGGAAAGATTATATCTCACTGTTGGCTTGGGAATGTCTAGAGATCCCTCATGAGGAGGTAGAATATGTGGCTGGGGATAGAGAGGTCTGGACAGTCTCCACCCCCAGCAGGAAAAGGAAGGAATGAAGGACTGACTTGTCAGTTCATCTTTGACCCGGTCCAAAAGTGTGTTGAGTCCTTCCAAAGACCTACATCTCATTGGCCATTCCTCAGTAAGCCACCCTAACCCACCATTCCACAATTTCATAATCATGATCATGATCTAGACCCTGGACTTGAAATGAAATGGCCTGGGCTTAGCATCCATCCCCTGAACATTCTGCCTGGTCTGGTGGGTGGTGGATTACAACCAGTGTTAGAGTTCTCAGTGCTTCTAAAAAAAGAGCCGTACTTTTCCACATCCACATCTCCATCCCTTTTCTTGTGCTCAGATCCACAGGGACTTCAGAAAAACAACATTCTCAGCTTTAATAGGCTTCGAAGCCCCTTTTTTAGCTCACAACTTGTTTGATGTATCAGATCTGACCTTGACTGATTAAAACATGATGTGGTAGGAAGGTACCAGATCATGCATGAAGGAACGTCGTGTGTGTGTATATGTAAATTTGGAAAGATTTGGGCAGCTCTGCATGTGGAGGCTGAATATGCTGGAACACAAAAGAACTAGGAAGATATTTGCTTATTTATTAAGTGATTGCCCAGAAAAAAAGAGGTTCTCCTGGCAGCTTGTTTGCTTTATGTCTCTCTCCATATCATTTTCTCTGTTCTAGATGGGTGATACAGCTGAACCCTTTCCTCCTCTATCTAGCATGAAATAGGACATGATGGCTCTTACTCCAGCCAATCCTGCCAGCTAAATGAAGTGATGGATGTGGCCCAGATACATGCATATTTATCGACGGCGAAATGAATACAGTACATGCCGTGGATATCCATTCAGGTGCATGCATATGAGTTATACCAGGGGCCACACTGCTATCACTTAAATATGTGAATGATTTTCTGCCTCTTGCTAATCCATTAGCATACAATCATACCCTGGAAGATGTGAAGGATCATATCGAGAGCAGACAGAAACAATGGCATTCATTTCATTTGCAGATTGCTGCTGTAATTACATCATTTTGATGCCGCTATTTTTAGTGAAGGCTGGAATTTTCCATACGTCTACTCCACACTGCCTCAGTAAGGCAAGATGGTGTAAAATCTGTTGTGGTGAGACAATGCAATAATTCAATAGAATAGTAAGCTAACATGACATCATATATGTCAAAGATTGGAATAATTTACAGGAACAATATCCCAGCATGCGGCCTCGATTCTCTGGGTGAATTCAGAAATCTCCATCTTTGTGTGAACAGCTTAGCCTTTCAAGTGTGTGTGTGTTGTTTTCATTTATAGTTTTTTCTCTCTCTGAGTCCTGCTGGTCAGCTCTCTCGCCGCCAGCAATGGCTTCTCAATAATGCATGATCTTACCAGCACTGCCTTTAAAAGGGCTCGTTCCTCAAGGACAAATCCACCATTTTAGCTTCAAACCACACAGCCGAGTATGTTCAGTCATTAAGGGAGCAACAGAGGTTCTACAGGAGTCCTGGGATTTAAACTCACCACCTTTCGGTCATTAGCAGTAAGTCTTAGAGGTGCAGGTTGAAGTATAAGAATCATACAATTTAAATGTCTTTAGCATTCCAAAAAGCATTCCATGAGAGTTCTTTGGATAGTTAAGGGTTCTTTGCTTTCTTTGAATGCTTTCTGAAGTAAACACCTTTAAAGTGTTCGTATATGTTAACGATAAGGCTTCCCCCAGAGAAGCAAGCCAGATAACCTTCCAGATGTGATCTTTTTTTTTAGTGAGTAACCTGCGATTTACACCACTGCAATAGACGTGATAGATCTCACTATTTTCTTTTGTCACCCCATCATCATTTTTCTGGATCAGCAATTAGCTCTGCCCCAAATCTTAACTTGAGCCTCATGGTGTTGCCACATTCTCCTAAAAGAGCATATGTTGTTTTTAA
Organism: Gogo arcuatus; assembly: GCA_028570945.1. NCBI lineage: Eukaryota > Metazoa > Chordata > Actinopteri > Siluriformes > Anchariidae > Gogo > Gogo arcuatus. Next base: position 2,302,284 of record JAOTRR010000043.1, on the reverse strand, counting down.
CAAAATGAGCAGGTTGAACAGAGATGAAGATTGTTATCTGATCCTTTGAAGTCACCAAGTACTTGCTTTTGAGACTATACAATTGTTTTTAGGGCAAATTAAAAAAAAAATGCTTGATGTACTGGTTCTAAAAAAGATACAGAAAGAGCCAAAGCCTACAAATATGCAAATTGGAAATGTTTCCCCTTACCCCTGGCTAACAGTTGCATACTGCAACATGTTTGATTTAATACTTGCCCCTCATTTATTCACTACTAATGAATTTTTAGCTTCCCCCATCATACCATGAAGATAGGATCTATATAATAGAAATTAGTTTGAATATGAACTAATGAATGATCCTTCATTCTTTAGGGTTCTGCAGGTTTCCTCCTACCTTCCAAAAACATGCAGGTATTTGCTGTGCTAAATTGCCCCTAGGTGTGAATAAGTGTGTGAATGTGTGCCCTGTGATGGACTGCTTTCCTGGGATAGGCTCTGGATCCACTTTGACCCTGGCGAGGATAAAGTGCTTACTGAAGATGAATGAATCAATAGAATTTAAACCAAATGGCTTAAAATATTTCGGGATCTACCACCATCGTACCCTGAATGTCCAGATTCACCATGTTGTTTTTGTGATAGGTGACAAGTGTGAAGCTTGTCTGAGCCTGTATGACATGGAAATGCATTTGCTAGATTACCAAAGAGGAAAAAAGCTCCCTGGTACCAGTTTTCCACAGTGACAGTGCATCAAAACATTGAATGAGGTGGTGAGAGAGAGAGAGAGAGAGAGAGAGAGAGAGAGAGAGAGAGAGAGATCCAGATGAAACGGACCATGGCATTTTGGAGAAGAGAGGGGCATCTGTGTCTGATTCCCAAGAGCTCTTTTCTTGACAGGGTTGTGCTGGTTTCGGCTGTTGAATACTTGACTTGGTGCTTGCTTCACGTCATGAGGAAACGTCATTTTGAAGTGGTATGGCAGAACTTGCTTCTGTTCTTGACAGCTGTCCATGTGCAGGAGCACTGGATGAGGGAGGAAAAATTAGAAATCTGTATTAATCTGAAAGAGTATTATTGTGAAGGACACTTCACAGGATTTGGACTCTGGAAATTTTAGGCCAAGTGGTCCGTGTCTGTGGATTCTGGCCCATATCATGCTGTACTGAGGTTGATTTCTGGCTACATATTGATTACTGGATTCAGATCACGTGTACGAGCCAGACGAAAAACCCATCACTCATTTGCTACTGGTCCATTTGTGGCAAATTCCCTACTGATTTGATCTCATGGGCAGTTTGATAATTAGCTGATGGTTGGTTAAATCGTGTTAAAGCAAAGGACTAAAACCCTGCAGTGCTGTTGACTTTGAGCGCAGTTTGACGTGTGTCATTTTAGTCTTTCATCAATAATCTCTGTCTTTGACAAAAGGTCCTTGAATAAAAATTTGTGGTAATAAAAGTTGTGAGAAGGTAGATGATTCATGTGGCCAAGCCAGACATCCTGGAGGAGGAAACATTGCAGGTTCAATCATAGATATTTCAAAGTATCTTTTTTTCCACAGGTAAGAGCTATGAGAATGTGTCTTTTCATTTTATGATGGATTTATGTGGGAGGTACTTCAGGGTTGTAGCTGCTGGGTAGGTGAGTTTACTGTTTTACTGTAGTGCTTAACCTATGGTTTTAGTTAATATCGCTAATTAGTTGTGCATAAATTTGAAGATTGAACAGTTAGTTTGTCTTTTTTCTTTAATATAAAGTAATTTGTCATAGCTAAGTCTAACCCAAGGCTATGTTTGCCACATAGGCTTGAGCTAACATTGTTACAATGGTTTATGATGAATGTCATTGTAGAAGTATTTTAATATAATACATTGAAATATGTTGATTTCTACTGGATGAATTCAACCAACAACTGTCTTTGGATCACTGCCATGATTTTTATTCGCCTATTGTTAGGGCCTGAGCACTGTAGGTGCAAGGATCCTCTTGGATTCGTAAGGATTTTTTTTTCTTCAAGACTTGGCCATTTTTGAGGTGGTTCCCATGGGTGAAAACTCATGAAATTTGGCACCCACATCAGTGCTTGTGACAGTTACTCATGGACCAAGGCTTGGCCCCGGGTGCGGCCCATTGACTCTATATCACCACCATATGTCATTGAGTCTTGTTATAGTTGTTTTTTAAAGAGCCATGGAGTACATTTAAAAATGTCCATTGCAGTTAAAGGTTTGCTCAAGATCAGCATGTGCTATCTTGGTTTCAGATCATTTCTATCCAGTTATATATTAAATATAAAACAAGTAATGATAGGTGTTATCTGGGTAAACAAATAACTGGCTTACAACTGAAACTGGCCCTGATTTAGATATGGTCCAGTAGATAGATAAATAGATGGAGTGTGTTAAAGTAAGTCAAGTGGTTGTAGTACAGGTGATGATCACAAGGTGACTGTCATCAGGATGTGTCCACAAGAAAAAGTAATTAATAATAATAATAATAATAAATACAGTGTGATGAAATGCGAAAAATGTTGCATTATTGCACAGCTTGTACAATCTAAGAGGCGCCCACCACCATTTGCTGCACCACAGCTGGATAAGTCTGGAGCTGGAAGTGCATGAGGAGGTGTTCATGGAGGGGTTGAGAGACATTGTTCATGATGAGCAGCAGTTTAGCCAGCATCCTGTCCTGTAATACTGATTCCAGAGAGTCCAGATTGGTCCCAATGACCTGTCCAGCATTCCTGATGAGTTTGTTTAGTCTGCTTGCATTTCTTGCTTTTGATCCCACTATACCAGCATACTGCTGCATAAAAGATGGTGACTGCCACAACTGACTGGACATGCATGGCTTCCTGTTGCATACATTGAAGGAGTGGAGCTCCCTCAAAAAATAGAGTCCGCTCTGTCCCTTCTTGTCAACTGCCCCAGGGTCCAATCTAGTCTGTTGTAGAGGTGCATTCCAAGGTACAGGTAGGATTCCACCACTTCCACGTCCTCCCCAAGGATAGAGTGAGAGGGGTCAGTGGGGAGTTGGAACGTCTGTAGTCCACCACCATGTCCTTTGTGTTGGCTGTGTTGACCTGTATAATCATGTATTATGCCTGTGATGAACAGGGCTAAAATAGCTATTAAAAATAAATAAATAAATAAATAAACAAACAAACAAACAGAAATCAAACCTGAGGGATGGGATTAACCCAGTCGAAATATAAAATCCAATGTCAGGATTTCCTTTATAGTTAAGGTCTTGGAGGAATGAGTGGCCACGGATTTTCTTAAATAAAAAAATGTTGTATTTGTCTGTTCCAATTACAACATCCCTCCAGGCACTAGTACACAGATAGATGGCTACGTGTCTGTCTGTGCAATAACATGTCTTTTTTTTCTGTTAAAGTAATCTCTCCAGACTCTGTGGCCTTGGAGGAACCTCTCCTTTAGTCAGCATTGTGTTTGATTATGCAGTGAATAAGGAAGTTGGCCTGCTGGCGATGGTTTCCGAGAGTGACTCTAATAGCTAATCCAGGTGGGCCTCAAAGATTTCCTCTGTAATTAAACAAGTAACCATCTGCTCTTAACTCTCGCTCTCTTAACTCTCCTCCTCCATCTGCAGCACTTCCTTCACTCTCTTATCTACTTTTTTCTTTCTTATACAACTTCTTCATCTTCACATATTCGTTTTTTGGTAGAGATGGCACTAAGTGGAGATGTTTTAATAGAATAGTTGGGGACCATTTTGCAAAACTTTTAAAAAGAAGAGTATCACATAATCATCCAAGCTTTTCAGGACTTCTTAATACTAGGAATGCTTTCTTTAATTAGTCAGATAAGTGTCATTTTGTCTTTTTTTTTAACTTCAGCCCGTTGCAGAATTTCAGTGTTATATTTTTAATTTATATAGCATGTTTTCATTAAATGCTTAGGAGAAAGTACTAGTTTCAGTGGATCAAAGAAAATTGATAGAAAGTCAGAAGCCTCAAGATGCAGTTCAAGCAGGAATCTAATTATGATGGTGTGAATTCAAGCTTAAAATCTTGGGATGCAGTATACTTTCTGGGTAATTATGTGTGTTTTATATTACTGAAACGTTTTTTAGGCATATGAAAAAGTTGTGAAAAATGAAAGATTTCAATCCTTTTCCAATTTCTAAAATTATTTATGCATGAACATGAGAAAGCCAGAAGCCAAGGCTCTTCAGGTTTGTCCTTATAGAAGTCAGTCTGATTTCGCTGACATGAGCAGAGTGAAGCAACAAGGAAAAGCCTGAAATCAACATAAAAAGGAAAAGAGACAAAAAAATAGACTTATTCAGAGATTAAAGTTGGCCATTCATGCCAGGAATGGAGCAGTGCATTACCAGATGTGTTGCTTATTAAAAAAAACAACAACTAGAAGGGCACTCGGTAGAGTGCATACCTCTGCCAAGCCACATATTATCAACATCAGAATCAAATGACTCGAACCTAGGATAATACTAAAGCTGTCCACCAAAGTTCAGCAAAATCCGTTCACTACTTTTTGAATTACTTTGGGAAAAGACAAAAAAAAAATCCTGGATCCGCATACATATCCGGATTTGTGTCAAAATCGAATCAATTGTTCCTTGGCCCATGGCCCACCTTTCCATGGTGGACATAACATAACCTACATAAAAAACATAACCTCCTCCAACAAAGTTGGCAGAGGTAACAACAACAGCAGCAAATCAACAGAGAATGTGGCATCAATAGACCTGATGCAGATGCAAACTAATTCAACCAAATCCAGTAATTTGTTTTATCCCACAGTGTTGTTGATCTCTCAATTCTGATTGGTCAGAAGGTGATGATTAATATTCTATAACAACAGCTCAGAGATGTAACAAAGTGCGCTCATTAGTGAGCTAAACGTACACAAAAAAGTAGTAGATACAATCCTATGAAAAGATAATGTGAAGATGAACCTGAGGCTGAGCAATAAAGAGAGGAAGGTTTGGATCACTGCTCAAGCATGTTACAAATCTGTCAAACATCGGTTACTGTTGGGTGGGCATCACAAATTCTAACGCGTATGACAGCTCAGATGCTTCTCAGATGGGTACCGTAAACGTTTTTGAAGACTGATGTCAATGATGGCATAGAAGAATCATTTTTGTTTTTAGAAATAACCCCTGTTGATGTCACTGAGTTAAAGATTCATTTCCCCATTATAAATATCATGTTCAATATGGCACCAACCAAATCGGATCTATAAGTGCATCTTGTATGGCACTGTAACTTTAAAATAAAAAATAAAATAAAATGCTTGATGGGATTCATAGCGGTGTTCCTCAACGACCTGCTCCTTTCCCCTGCACAAATCCGCTTCATTTCACATGCTGCTATTTGTTCCTTAATGCCACAATTCAGGTTGAAGTGTTTTTTTATGTTTACTAGGCTTTCACAAAGGGCCTGGCTGTCTTTGCATGATAATAGGTAATTAAGTATGAACATGGATGTGTGTGAGCTCAGTTGGATGTGCACGCAAGTGCCTTTGACTCAGAGAGACTGACACAGCTGCAGATTGGACCATAATTAACTCATCTTTCACTCACTGGCTGAATTAATCATAGCACCGCAGTGGTTTTTTCCTCATTAACCGTTATCTGCTGAAAAGTACTAATCGTGTCGAGCAGGCCAGTCAGACGACGTTGAGAAGCGAGAGAGCAGAGCTTTCTTAACCACGCTGGATTAAATGTGGCCCTTTAAATATCTTTTTTCAAATGTATTTTTTTTCATGTCGGCAACATTTCCAGAGGTTCTCTTAAGTACTTATTACATGTATGCATACCACAGGATCTACTGATATCTCTCTGTCAATCCATCTACGTAATATCATCACTACCCTCGTTTCATTCGCAGAAAGGTGAGTGTTTACAGTTCTGACAGAAAATCAGCTCCACTGACAATAAATACCATTTGACAAAGTGATCCTAAGAATATTGGATTGTTTTGGATTGTATTGTTTCATTCATTGTAGTTCACTTGTAGTTTTCTCAGCTTTCCTATACATCATGTCCTGATGTTCAATATATCAGGATTAAAACACTCAGTGTCATGAAGTTTTTTAGGAAAATAATCAATGACAATATGGTGTGATGAAGCGGATTTCCTCTTACCACTCGGAAGTTGATTATTTTCCAAAAACAGGATGTCCTGATGTGTTTTATTCCTATTATACGCCATGTAATTTGTGTACAGTTTTCATTCTTGAATGAAAAACGTGTTCTTTTTATCCGTTTCTAGTTATGTTTAATGTTGTAGAACATCCACAGAAACAAGTTGACATTATAGGAGCTACAAACAGCCACTCCCTCACTAGCCTCTCTTTTTTCCCCTCTCTCTTAGTAAGAGTTAATGAGATACAAAAACAACAACAACAGCAACAAAACAACGCAACTTTGTCATGTTAAGACAGCAGTATGTATGAACGCCTCGATCTTGAACACTTTCGCATGGTGAAAGGTCTCATTGTTACAAAAGGGCTGACACTGGAGACTCCTTCCATAAATCACATATTAGAGAACATATTAGAATGAGAATATTAATAATTAATTCAATCTTTACTTCGCATATGTCCATATGTCCATTTTAGTCTATGCGGAGTCTCTGATGATAATCCATAATACATCCGGAGTACAGTTTAAAAGTCTTCAAGCCTGAATTTACCAAAGATTTCTGTGTGTACAAACTTGGTAACACCCACAAAAAAATGCAAGCTAGAAAATTGCACAGCTTACCCATTGTACATGTTTGCCTCAATGAATATGTGATTAGGGCTGCTTTTAAATTTCTAAATTTGCAAAATACAGGATAGTATGTAAGCAAATTGATTCATTTAACACCTGCAGAGTGATTTACTGCTGCATGAAAGGCAAACTGAGAACAGCAATTCTGTGGAGAAATTAATATGACCAGAGGGCAGGTATTACATTTGTGGAAAGAAAAATGTAACACCCGATCGCATTTTGGTTTCGTGACAGATATATTCTTGGACATTTGCAGCAAATCTGATACCAACATTCAAAGAGCTTGGAGCAGCTTTTCTTTACAAATACACACATGTACCTATACTCTACTTTAAACATTTTTTAGACGAGACCCCTCGATTGAAAAGTTTTATTTATGTAATTATTCTTAAATATTCATGCATCACCGGCAATATGCAAATTAGTCTCTAGATTTGTGAGTCTGCCACCAAGAACTGGTTTTACTCAGTCAGTTATGAAAAGTCTAATGCAAATGCGTCCATTTTTAAGCAATAAAGCGTTAGCAATGTTATTGAGGGTGCATACACACACTATGAGCAGGTGTAGCATTACAGTTGGTTACTGGTGTCATCATAACTTAAAACGATTACTGTTCAAAAGGTGCATTCAAAGCTTTTTATTTCATGCAAGGATTTTCTAAATGATGTGTCTCAGCTTTAACAAATTGTGAACCATGAATTTTCTGAAGTCACATCATGTCTGGAATCAACAGTTCTCAGTTTCGTGCTTACTTAAAGCACAATTCAACATGCCAATCACATGCGCCTCATGAAATATTCATGTCTAATTGATATGCAGAAGAGCGAGGTACTGATATCAGTATTTTTTTTCCATCTCATGATGGGAGACGACTCTTGCTTTGTCACTCTGTCGGCTGTGGAGACGAATAATTTTACATTCATACCAACATATTGTGTATGAATATCTGTCAAACACCACATACTCGTGTGTGTGTGTGTGTATGTGTGTGTGTGTTTAAAGGACTAATTGGGTGTATTGGAGTGTTTACAAGTGTGTGGAGTCTTAAAATGTGACAGAGAGGTGTGTCTTTCTTGTGTAAGAAGGCGTGTTGCCATCCATATCATGTCACACTCACAGAGACACGGCAGGAGCCAGAATGAAAGGATTCTGTGTGTATGCTAACACAGCATGCTAAAAGTCTCACCACTGACAACAAATAAATCCCAAAGTTATTTTCCACAAGGTTGTTGGTTTCTTTGAGAATTTTGAGTGATTCACAAAAGCAACCAGTGAAGACGGTGTTTTGTTTAAGAGGCGCCTTTGCCAGACATTTATGAAACATTCAGATGTCTGCCAGACTAAACGTTTTTAATATGCACAAAGGAGAAATGTGTTTGTGTACAAGATGTCAGATGTAATGTAGACACACAAAGGACTAATATTTTGTTGCCAGATCAGGAACTACAGAAAACAGACAACTCTGTGGTGATATTAAAATAGGAGGCGAAAACTGAACATCTATCAATATGGCAACAATGAAAGTATGATTTTTGAGCACTGTATTATATCATGAGGTCTTATCAATGGCATAATATGAATGATGCGATTTCTATATTGACAATAAAATTGTCATCTGTCTTTTGATTTAATTTCTACTTTGATTGTGCTTCACTATCTACTTTTAGTTTCTCCTCGTGAAGATTTTTTTCCGGAAAAATGGATGATTGAGTCAATCCTCCACCTCATTCACAACTGTATTTAAATACACATGCATTTCCTGCTCAATCTCCAGTAACGAAATGTGTTGTTACGTACATGTTGTAAAAAAACAAACTGAGCTGGAGATCTAAATGACTGTCAATGCATGAATCTACAGCCTGGACTAGAAAGAAATCAGCCCTAGCCTCACTTTTATCGACCATTTGTTGTGTTTTTCTCATGACTAATGGTGTTTCTGTTGCTCAGTTCTACAAAATTTGTTAACAGCAAATAATTTATTGATGCCTTAGCACTGCTAGACCATTTATACCACTCCACTCCTGAATGACTTTGGGAACAATTGAAGAAGTCCCAATGTCCGGCATAATAATGACCGTTGATTTGTTTTTGGGTTGGATTGATCTGCCGTTGCTTTAAATATGCAAATTTACATTCTATTTGTCCAATAGTTTGTCCACCTGACCTGAATCCCATCAATCTACTTTTATTCTTTCTCCACCTGAAATATGTCAGTGGATTTATAAATAAACATCCGTTCCCTTTTACGCTCAGAATCAATCTTTACACGTGTAGCGAATGTCATTTCCACACTTCTGTCTGATCTTCACACTCTGACCTGAATGATGTGAGGCTCTTTGTAAATATAAAAAAGGTCTACTTTTCATCCTCCCCTTACCTTCATATTGCACATTGGATATGGATGAATGCTCACTCTCAGAAGTGTCTCAATTTACACAAATCTGTCACTGAGAGCTAAAGAAAAACAGCAGAAAATTCATAGCAGAGGCTCTGGTTTAGTAGGTTATATTTTCTATAGTTATTTTCCATGTTTGCAGGATACCTGGATACCTTAGGGATTCTTATGTTATATTAGGGTGTAAGCATCTGAATGAAATTCAAATATATGGCATATATTATGTTTCTTATTAGCTATTTATATACAATGTGTTGTCAAGTTTGACACCAGTGTTCTCCGGTCTCTGCAAAACTTATTCTGTGTTTTCCTGGTGTACAAGTATGACCTTTCCTGTGAGGTTACATAAATTTAGCCATTTGTTGAGCTGTCTTGACCTTGATTCTTGGGAAATCTTATTCACTCATCCTATTTCCACATTTTATGTCCAAGATCCATTGGCAGTGCACTGAGGCAACAATTCCAGCAATTGTTCAATTAAAGGAAAAACGCAATGCGACTCTATCTGGGAAAATTAGATTGTTAGCCAGGGTTGAAACCAGCCCAATGGCTCTTCAATACTAGCCCTAAAACCCTCCTCGAAGTCGATAAAACCAATACAAATGCAAACCCCATAATTTAACCATTCCAAACCCTGTAAATGTCAACACCATGATTATAATTGCTAAACACATTGTATAGCAATTACTGTATATCTCTTCTATACAAGAAGCAATATTAAAACCGTATTGTTTGATCAAAGTCCTGAAATAGTCTTGGTATTGTCATAAATAAAGAATACATGTTAATTTCCTGTTAATTCTCTATATGTTTATTATAACCACACCCCAGTATATGCAACAGACAGTAAGTAAATGCATTTGGGGTTTGCACAATAAAGAAAGAAAGGAAATAAAATAAAATAAAAACAAACATCCAGTTTAGCAAATAATATTGATGTAATTAATATAATGGGTGCAAATCATCACAGCAGAAATGATACTTAGCCCAATTCCACACAGAAATCTGGGCAAGATGAGTAAGTCTCAACTGTGTCATAACAAAACAGCATATCAGGAGACTTGTATATCTGAATAAAGCAAGGCTTCAAATGGAGATTTCTGCCTTGGTTGAGATTTCTGACTTTTCCATCAAGAAGCTCTCACCCTCTTTGACTTTCTTTCCCTGCTCCATGAGGAACCTCCCATAACCCAGACCATATGACCCCCATCAAGCCCTATTCGTCTGTCTTTCTTGTCGTCTGACCTCAATCTGTCACGTCTGAGTTTAAGAGCGTCCACAAAACTTTGAGCTAATTTTGACAGGAAAGCTCATGGTTTATGACGGAAGGGTATGGGGGGGGGGAATCAGGCCTGATTGTGAAGGTCACAGCATGGAGTCCGGTCTTTTATTCCACCACTTTCCCTAGTGATTACGGCTTTGTACTTTGTATGTAAGGTGCAGGCAGAATATATAATCATGAAACCAACCAGACTACGTTTCTTCTGTTCGTCATAAAACACTTCGATTCAGTGTTTTACCCTTCTAAATAAGATCCCCTGATTGGTTGGTTGTGCAAGTCATCATTCCCAATAGACTCAGAAATGTATTTGTCATTCTTCTTCACATCAATAACAAAGATGGTGGACAGAAACTGATCAATATACCTTCTCCCACGTCTCCAAAAGGTGCTGGTAGGTGAATTGACTGAGTTAAATTGCCCCGAGAGTGTGCATGCTGGATGGGGCATGGTGTCTAATCCTGATCCAGGGTTTATTCCAACCTTGCACCCAGTGATTCTGGGATAGGCTCTGGTTCCATCATGATCCTGACAGGGATAAAATGTTTACTGAAGTTAAATGAATGAGTTTTTGAATAGTGCAGCAGCCATAGGCTAAGGACATTAATGAGGCTTGAGTCAACCAGAAAAGCACAGATAATCAAAATCAAATCAAATTCAAGATAAAGATTTGCATTTCCCCAATAACAGTTTATGCCCAAGACTTGTCCCAAAGAACTACTGCTGTAGTCATAAAGACTGTCCTGTGCTCATCCCATGACTTGAATTCATGTTATACACATTCTGAACATCTTTTCAACACACTTAGTACCATCTGTGTTTAATCATCCACACCTGTACTGCAATGATTTGTAATCCTACTATCAGGTATCACAGAGAGGAGGATGGGTTCCCTTTTGAATTCCTTTCAAGGTTTCACCTCTGGTTTGATCATTAGGGATCTAATTCTACATTTGGATTCCTGTAAAGCTGCATACTCACACCCTGTAACACCTTATGAACAGTAATCCTAAGTAGGGCAATGTATTTTCTCCAAGACGTGACTGAGAAGTGGTGCATCGAGCAGCACATTTATGCGCTGACACGGCAAAATGAAGCTCCAAGTGCACAAAGCTGTCAACTGCAAAGACAGACAGTTCAAAAATGGAATCTGGTTAAAAATGTTGTCGAAGCAGAAGTTAGGTCTTCCTCATAAATAGACAGTGGGTCATATTAATTTGGTGCAATGTAAGATCTGGTGGGTACTGTTGAATTTTTAGACAGTACATACCAAATGTTTAATATTTCATGCATCACATTACAACCATATTTGGTGCTCATAGCATAGGCCTATTCACATTGCGACTTAATATAAATGAACCAGAGCTCTGCAATTATTTGGTTTGATTTGCAGCATGATGTAAATTCTGTCTTAACTGTGGTTGTTAGTGATCTGAATTATTTTAATCCTCTGTGGTCTGATTGGTGTACATAGTGGTAGTAAAATTCAATAGTTTGTGACCCAATGCCAAGCAGATTTACTGTTACCACCCCAAAGTTCAACTTCTATAATTCTTCCCAAAGTGATTTATTCATCTTCTAGCACAGCTATTTTTTTTTCTTTTTACAGAATGACACATCACACATTTGTAAATCATCCATGCAAACTTACATTTAATATTGTGGAACATTCATGAAAAGACGTTTTTTCTCTTTTTTTCTTCTCTCAAAATTAATAAGACAGAAAAAAACAGCTTGTCATGTTACAGAGAAGCTACAAAGCGCGAACTCATCTATCCTGAAGACTTTCCTGTGGTGGAAAACGTCCTGGCTTTTAAAAGCATTAACACAGGAGACTCCTAACATGAATGTTAAATCAATGTTTCCTCACAGAAAACCTCACCAGATCAACAATTATCTGTTTCCCTTTGTTAAATATGACATTTTTAAAATTTGTCTTATATCATGTGCCCATCATACAAATCCCAGTGAAGTAGTAAGTATGAGTGTGTTGATATAAACCTTGTAGCTGTGACTATTCTTTACTACTCGCTACTACTCTCAGCTCTGCTGGTGCTATTGAAACTGAATCAACATCTTCTGACCAATCAGGATTCAAACTGGCTGTAGGATAATAGTTTATATCCTCCCTCAAAATGGAGCAAGTCGCATGTGTGTGGGAGTATTTTGTATGCCTAAAAATGACGCAAGTACCAAAACATTTTCCTCAGCAGTCTTCCCATTTTTGGTACATTTTCAACATTGATGCTAATTAAGCACAGAAAATCACAACGTATTCTAATATTTGCACTACTACCTCGCTTTAACATTTCTATTTTACACAAATAAATAAAATGTTCAAAAGTTGAGTTCCTACCACCTGCTTGTGTATTTTTAAATTGATATATTGGGGAAACTGTGACATATTTTGACAAGGTTATCCTGCCATGAGAATGTCAAACTCTAGCAGTTCAACATGCAGTGAGATGGAAGAAAAGGCTTCATGCTTGGTTTCCTGTACTACTAAGAATAGACTCAGACTCTCTTGACTTCCTGGGAGAATTATTGAGCCGTTTATAATGTTTTATGGACAGATTCACAGTTCCTGAATCTGTATTCCTTTAATAATACTTATTGAATAGAAATACATATTTACAGCTGCGACTTCACAGCTAGCTGATAGCTAAATAAAGCTGAAACATCACTTTGCAAGCTTGTTTGAGCTTTATGTTGCTTCCTCTGCAGCGATTTATGGCTTTTGCTCCTTCACAGATGAAGTACCACCTACAGCTCCTCTTCTCACAGCCTAAATAAATAGCGCACTTTGACACATCTTCAACTCAGATCCTATTCTGAGAAAATGTTAAGATTTTCCATCACTGCGTTTTCATGGAGTATATGACTGTCAGGGCCAAACCATGTGGTACACAATTAAAATATTTAAATGATCATTATAAGGAGATGGGGAGAGACAGAGATGGGGGATTCAGGAAGGGGTTTGTAAAACTCTATCTTCACAAATCTACCTAGCCTACTAATGTAGCAATCAATATGAAATACCTAATTATTAAAGTGTAACGTCAACCCCAGCTCTGAACCTAACTCCACCCACTGCATAATTTTGAAAAATGCTAAAAAGTGGGCAAGGGGCTGAGGAGGAGGGGCTGAGTAGGGGTGTGGGGGTGGGGTGATGATGATGGTGATGATGATGATGATGATTCTCAATCAGCAAATATTTGAAAATGACCATGGTTTCACAGAATCCCACTCAAGAGCAAGGGTTGGGGCAGTTGGGGCCACCCACCTCTGATTAGAAAACATTAACATCCTTTTTTTTTTAAATTAAAATTTCATGATGTAGAGAAGTACCAAATGGTTGACTCTACGTTAGCATCGGCCTTGCAAGGTTCAGGATGATTTTAACCAGTAGATGACATTTTGAGCCATTTTCAACCCAAGAAATGCCCATTTTTCTATTTAAAAATTGTCATTTTTGTCAACGTTAACACCAGCACTGATGTTTCATCATAGTACAGTCATATAATTTAGTTTACAGCTCAGAAAACACATTTAAATGTGCAGTACCTCTTTAATGCTTTTTTTTTAAAGCCTACAATTTATTTTGTGATCTTGTGTTCATTGATATCATGGTGTGAAAATGCAAAAAATAAAATCTCTGTCAGCAAGTGAATATACTTCATGTCCGTTTATATACCTTAATTTTTACAAATTTTTCATATTAGCGTTCCTTTAACTGACACCATTTGACATGAACAAATTAGTGAACATTAGTTAACATGAACAAAGCACTCAGGTAGCAAAATGGTTTTGTCCCAATGTCTGTTTTGGGTGACTGTGTTGGCGCTCACTGGAGCTCAACATTGGCAAAGGTGGACATTTTACAACAACCCTGCCAATGATGCACCACTGATGGGTAAATATAAAGGTGGCTGAAATTCTGTCAGCACTAGTGGCTCAATGTTTTTGGCCCAACAAACAGAATTATGTTGCGCCAACATTGGCACCCAAATTCGACTCACTGGAATGTCTCATGATGGACCAGTGGTGAGGTGGATTTAAAGGTGTCTGAAACTCTGTTGGCATTGGTGGCTCAACGTTTGTCCCAACCTTAGGAACAGGAACTTGGACAGGAACGTTTGGATTAACTGATGATGTGTAAGTAATATTAACAAAGTATCTAACAATGATTGATATGGACAACACCTTAGTGAACAGGTTTGCAGATGTTAAATTGCAACATGCAGAATTAAGCCGGAAAAGTTCCAGTGTTTATGCTTCGAGACCAGAGTTCGAGAAGTTATCAACATTTACATATAATTTACTTCTTGCTAAACTGGATGTACTTATTTTTTGTCATGAATTGAATAAACCTTAGCTAATATAAGTCTATCTAATTTACATTGAAACACATCAATTAATACAAGTGTTATTTTAATTTATTACTTACCTAACATCACTTCGTGTTCCTGCAATAGGCTATATAATAGTTAAATAAATTTAAATGTAAATAGGATTATTTTATATGAACTAGGTGCAAGTTTCTAGCAATCAAGTTGAACAGCTTTTTGGCAGTAGCGTATTCAAATGTGACTAACATTGCCTAGGAATGTTGTACATTAAATCTAAAATAAATAAATAAATAATAATAATAATAATAATAATAATAATAATAATAATAATAATAGCCTCCACACCAATTAGGTTTTGTTTGTTTGTTAATGTTTAAATATTTGTCGCTTTAACTAGTATAAACCTCTCTAGTTGTATATTGTGAGCTAGGTTCCTAGCTAATTGTGTTGGTATTCCACACGTAAACGTAAAGAACAATATTTCATAAACTCGCAAGAACAGTGTACAAACTTTTATGCATTTATTTTCATTCTAAATTCATTTCACTTGCCAGTGCTAAATAAATGTATAGACAATTCACATAGTTCACCATACTGAATTCAGTTATCAATTATATGACTTCTGTAAACAATGTGACATCATTTCCTGGATTTAGGACTGATGTAGAGCTTGACAAATGAAATTTATGGCCAGTGTTGGGTTTATGAAAGGGTGCTAAAATTAACTAGTTGGCTGCATTGAAGTTAATACTTTAGTGATTTATTTTAACAATGCCAGCATGTGTGTGTTTGGATGTTTCTCCTTTCCGGCTTTATTCTCATTAAACTTGATCCCAAAAGCTGACCATGTGAAAAGTAGCAACAAAACCCTCTGGACTCATCTCATTTTGGTGACTTCATCAAAAGCATCCATGTTTTTTAATCAAATTTCAGCAAACTTCACTGTCCCCAGTCTAGACACATTGATTGTTTGGCCACGTAATGTACTTCAAAGCCACCTTCGCTCACACCTTTTGTCTGCATTGCAGTGACTCATCCATTTCTGATGTGCTTATGAAATGATGGAATCAGAGAAATGTTGGGTAATGTTAGAATTCCTCATTCATTTATAAATAGAATGTGACCTACGGTGGTGTCTGAGAGTCCATCATGCACTTAGGGTTGTTTCCAGAGATGAGCAGAAGACTGTCTTTATTATTACAGCAGCAGTTTCCAGAGAGATTATTCATGTACACAAGGGAGGGTATTGGCCATAAACTGTTTTTGGGAAGTGTAAATCTTTAGGGACCATCCACAAGCAGCAGAAGGTGAGTCACAAGTGTAGAAAGCTCCAAGCAGGACTAGAGCATGAGGAAGGAAGAATCAAGCAGATCTGCAGGGTGAGGAGAACCACAGAAGTTATCTACGTAGACTGGATGGAGTTACACCTTAATTTCAGATAGCTAGTGGTTTAAGATTCAACATGCATGATTACAAACAGAATACCTGGTGATCATCCATTGACTCTATACTATCTAGGATGCTGCCTATACTCCACAAAGGACTCGTGCATGCTTGAGATATGAGATCATCTCCTTCCTAATCCCCCACCCCATGCACACTCAGTTCATGTGTTCGGGATACCATGTTCACAGACTTAAAATCATGCGCTAATTGGTGAGTGTAAATAACAGGTGTTAGATAAGAACTTTTGATATGCTGGCAGTCCAATTAGTGAGCCATATGGAGGCAGTCACCAGCAACTCCTTTGTGCTTTGTGACTTTGTCTCCTATCATCATCAGTGAACCTGCACTTCTTCCTTGTGTGACTAGGAATCAAGTTCTTTTGGCCATGGGGAGCTGATGTGGCTATGTCCTGCCTTTTGAGCCTTGCTCCAGTGGCATCATCTCATATCTTTGTCTTTTAGATGTATGTAGCTCATTAAAGACTCTTATTTTTGTCAACATGATGACAAATGGAAATGTTCCAACAAATACTGCTCAGTGGTTATCCCAGACTTGGAAAAAAAACTGAAATGGTTTTGCCAGTTTGCTTATTTATACCTTTGGATCTCTGTATTAGCCTGATATCAATATCTAGAATCCTTTCCTTGGATTTTGGCAATGATTGTGGGTTGTTGGCTTCGAAAACCACACACGCTTCTATCCAAGTTGCTGTGTTTCATTCTAGCCGAGCAAACTGGGGCTCACACGTTCGCCCAATGTCTCTTGTTTTATGGTTTGTTTGTTTGTTTTGTTTTCTTTCTTCAGCTTAAATTACAACCCCAAATCAGAAAAAAAGTGGGGACGGTATGGAAAATGCAAATAAAAAAAAGAAAGCAGTGATTTAAAATTTACTTTGACTTGTATTTCATTGCAGACAGGATGAACCCAAGATATTTCAT